>LWCA01000001.1:0-159981 GCA_001642005.1 Intoshia linei | reverse complement strand
AAAAACATCGCTAAACATCCTGTTTAGCGGAATTCCTAAATTTTTGAGTTCCAACAATTTCGTTAAATAGGACTTAGACTGTATTTAAAATGTACAATTAGATTCAAAATATACACATTATGAAAAATGTCATACAAAATATCTTGATTAATTCAGATTAAGAATCAATATCTTGAGTGTAAAAAAAATGATGCGATTTAATTACAATAATTATAAAATTGGTTATTAAATTAAATTACATATAAATGAAAAACAGATAAATATAACCAATAAAAAATGAAAACTAACCTAACAATAGTACAAATATCAGCAAAGAAAGCTCGTGAGCGCTGGCTGAAAACGTATGTATTAATATTTTGATTCCTGGAGATCTACGTGTTAACTTGAAGAGTCTAAGTATTCTGATAATACTTAATAATTCGACTATGCTGTCACGTTTATCTAAATATCTAAGTATAATGTCAATGTAGAACGATGCTGTGGCCACAAAATCAATGATGTTATGAGGTTGTTTCAAAAACTGTAATTGACTGGGACACACAAATAATCGAATCATTAACTCTAAGGTAAACCAAGAATTGCAAATATACTCTATAATGTGAGAATAGTCGTATACTCGTGATTTAACTGTTGATAATGTATTATTCAATGTTGAATTGACATTTGTATGATTTGCAGAGTTTACCTTCATGAAATTTTCCGTTTTTAAACAAAAGGTTATAATTGAAAGCAATATAAAGGATATTGACATGGTATATATAATCTAAATTTAATGATACATGTAAATAATTTAATAATCAATATTTTAAAATATTTACAAAATGAAAATTAATCAAATTATAAATCTATTTATTTTGATAATATAATAGAAATCAACATGGCTTGTCAGATTATATTAATTTTTGATGAAATGAAAATTTAAATTTTTTATGTAAAATTTTTATCATTACTCTAGCTATATATGAAGAATATTGCTCTTCAAAAGTTAGCCAAATTATTGGCCGGATTTTATTCCACCATTTAATTTCTTTGCTGTTGTCGAGTTTAAATTTTTTATATGCTTCTTTTCTAGTTATCTTAACATCGTCAATATCTAATTTATCTAAAATTAACATAATGTCTTTGGTATCGCGATGTTTGGTGTACGTCATCCAGCAACATGGTTCAACTTGATCTGGATCAAGCCCCCAATAGTCTAAAAATATAATTAATGTATGTTTTAAACCATTCACCCAATTCGTTCTCAAATAAAGGACCGCAAACATCGGTCGGGTAGTGCAGTTTACCACATCGATAATAATTTAAAATGTTTTCAAAAACTCCGGGATGACGATCAAAAAAATATTCATTCAATTCTGGATCATAATTCCCTAGTGCTTCAGTTAACCGTGACAATCGTGTAGCCGGTATTTTTCTCAATGTAGACTTGTATGTTTCATGTCGCACTCCACCTACGTTAATTATCACACGATCGTTGGATTTTTCCTTTTTGTTGATGTAAGAATTGTACATATCAAATGCTAAATAATAATTGAATTAAAACAAATTAAAGTTTAAACGGTAATTTTGCCACAAATGTGAAAATGTGTTGGTCATATCACGCTCTCATATAGTTGTAATGATTGTTGAAATACAAATACTGTTAGTTTATAATATATTACATGTAACTTAATTGTATCGATCGTTGTTCACTATATAAGTAAATTGATTGCTACATGAACATTGGACACAGTTTTAACCAAATTTCAATTTTTATTAATCTTTACTAATGGTATCTACGTTGTGTACTGTGGAATGAATTGTGAGATTTCATTTTATTTGAAAAATTCAATAACTGATAATTAGTGAAAAATTAATCTTCAATGCATATAAAAATTATTGATTATATAATAGATATTATTGATGTATGTTGTATTAATAATAAAAGACTATTAATACTGCATTATATTTTTCAAATAATTTATTAATTACAGTTGGAGACAAAAGACAACTTTTTATGGTTCTCATTTTAAATAATTTTTATTCACATATTTTAGTTATTAATGCAGTTTTCTTTTAATGTATGTGAATTTTAGGTATTAATATGTTTGTTGATTTAAAATTGATTTTTTTTGATTAAAAATTTAAATTCCCTTGAAATTAATATAAAATGAAGCAAGTATTGATATTGAAAAATGTTTAGATTTTAGAGTATACTCACAGGATTAGAATGACGTAAGTATCATTCTTTACTATTTTCTAAATTAATTAAGAAGCAAGCGTATATCATAATACGTATTATATGTGTCATGTAAAATCTACGTTCAATACATTTCAATATACTTGAAAATTTAACACTAAAGACGACTTAAATGAATCGACCTTGATATTGGTGTAATGTGTAGATTAATTTTAATAATTTAATAATTTAAAATTTATATTTTAATCTACTGAAAGTGTTATAAATGAACAACGTACAATCCAATAGTATTGATTGTACTTTTTTAGTTTAATTTTTTCTGATGTACATAACAAAATGCAGTCTAATCACGGGCATGAAAAAGGGGTATTATGGTGGGTATTAATGATTTTTTTTAAAATTAGTTTTCTTTTTTTGTATACGTTTAAATAGTATTTAGCTTTTGACAAGCTTTAAATTCTAAGGCTGTTTTTATTTAAAAAAAGGTCGTTTGGGGTTTTGACCCTGAAGATATATTTTTTTTAACTTAAATTTATGATCATATTTATGATTTTAAAATCCGTATCAGAGTATATATTTTTTTAAATTCTCGAACTTGTTTGATTTTAAAAAAAAAGACAATTGGGTTTTTTGACCCGTAAGATATGAGTTTGGGAAGTTGCAATTTGTCTTATTATATCTCCCGCAAAAAACTGTAATTGAAATATAGACTTTATATAATTCTAAGACTAATAATTATTGAAATAAACTGTAACAAACACAAACAAATATTGTATAGCATATTATGTAAGTAATATAGGTAATAATTGTTATTGATAAATAAGGTAAGTGATATTTTTTATCATTTTATTAGCAAATACTTACACGGGGTAGCAGGGATTGGAACTAATTGATTGCAATCAATTATTTTATATAAACCAGTTAATTTTTTGCTAAATATTAAAGTTTTAATTAATTGATATATATAAAATAATTGCAATTAATTGGTTTTTTTCATATAACTGAAAAAATGTAAATTAAATCCTTTTATTGACGAATGGTTGGATGAAAAAATTAATTAATTTTTTTTGATGTAGTTATTATTTACAATATTAAGCTGTCAATTTGACACTGTATAATAAAATATGAGTGTATACTTAAATCCAACCATTTTTACTAAAAATAAGGAAAGTAAGTAAGTAAAATTAGGATTTTTCCTTAGTGGGTTTGTAAAAGTGAGTTTTTCCATAAGGGTTGGTAAAATTAGGATTTTTCCTTAGGGGTTTGTAAAAATATTTTCCAATTAATTGCTTTATGAAAAATAAAAAATTTGAATTAATTCAAGATTGATAACAATATCATAATCATTTTTAAAAAACTGTCATGGGGTTATAATGAATACTAAAATGCTGTTTGTTCAAAGTATCTAAAAGTCAAGTTAGTAGGTTAAATATAATCTGCTTTTTGATAATTTCCTTAGTCTTCCCAATTTTTACAAAATTAAAAACGTCTTAAAAGTTTGCAAAAAAAGTAAAAAATGATGAACCAATATGATAAAATGATAAAACAAACTATGAAAATTTTATAAAATAATATCAATTATAGTAAATTAAATTATGTGTCTAATTTTTGGAATGATAATTATATGATTCAGTTTCTATCAATGAAAAATCAATCTTCACTTGATAAATTTTGAAAATTCCTAAACAACATTTATTATCGTTGATTGAATAAGAAATGGAACGAATAAAACTGCATATAGTCAATATAAGGAAAATGAGGAAATTTCAAGACGCTCCAGTTGATACCATGGGTTGTCACAAACTGGCAAATATAAGTGCCACTCAAAAGGTAAAATTAATAAATCAATTGACATCTACGCTGTATCAAGTCAATTATACTTTTTAAACTGTATTTTCGTATTTCTTCTTTTTCCAATACTTTTTTAAAAATCAAGATTAGAGTCTTGTTAATCTTGTAATAATACATTTTAGTAAATTTTATAATTATCATTCAAAATATTTTTTGAAAAATTACAGATTTGATTACAATTTATATAATTTATTCATATTTGATGTATCATTGATAATGTTGTTTATTATATAGATTTTATGTTGTAAAATAAAGAGATAAAGTGTCGGACCGACACTGTCGGTGGATTTCGGATCACTTGTACAATGTACATTAAGGTGTCACATCAAATATTTTTTTTAAGAAGTTCAAAAACATACCCAGTAGATTAGATGTAATTTGAAAAAAAAATTTTTTAAGAAACATTTTTTATTCTACCAAAAAAATAAATTAAATATAAAATAAAATCAAACTTAAAAATGCTACTATTAATTATTATCAATACTTTTGAGGAGTGGTTCCCAAACTTGTTTCATCACGTACCGGTAATTTCACATTATTTTTTTATTCAAAGTGAATTATTCCCACTTAATTTTATTTTATCATTTGTGTTAAAAATCATCGTCACTTTGTGAGATTGAAAATTTTTGTGTGTTAACTGGATATAAATGTATCATCTGTAATATTTTTTAATATTATAGGGCTGTTTTTATTTTTAAAAAAAAGGGTAATCTGGGTTTTTAACCGTGAAAATAAACTTTTTTTGAGGTTTCCATTTATGATAATGCTTATGATTTTAAAAATTCTCCCAGGATTTATATTGTATACAATTCTAGGACTTTTTCATTTTTAAAAAAAAAGATATTTGGGTTTTGACAGTAAAGATATAAGATTTTGAAATTGAAAATAATAATAATGTTGATGATTTTAAAATCTTGATCAGATTGTATATTGTTTAAAATTTAAAAAAAAGGACAATTGGGGTTTTTGATATTGAACGACTCAATATCTGAAAATGAAATTTGCGATAAAATATCACTCTCGAAAAACTGTATTAGAAATATGACATTTTTAAAACTCAAATCCTTTTACTTTCTTAGATAATCTGGAACAAATAAATAAACAGACATGCATTTTGAACTAAATTAATTTAGATAAGTAAGACTTAAAAACATTTCAATTATAATTACATCCCAAAAAATAATCATAAATAAAATGAATTCCAGAAAAATATTTTAATGATTTATTTCACTTTTTTAATAATTTTCTGTAAAATGGTTCCCACTTTTGTCGCAAAAAGAGATTTGTAGAATTATTATTGTTTTTACAATAATTTTTTAATATTTCATTTTTTTAGGACCAACGAATACACACATTGATTGCCTTAATGTTGTCAAGTCAAACAAAAGATCAGATTCTATCTGTAGCAATGGAAAAGCTACACAAATCAGGATCAAGTATGGACGAATTATTGAAAAAATCAGAAAAAGAATTTGCAGAGATAATTTATCCAGTTGGATTCTGGAGAAAAAAATCAATTTACATAACAAGAACGTTAAAAATTCTCAATGAACAGTATGACAATGACATTCCCCAAACAATAGTCGATATGTGCAATTTGCCAGGTTTGATATTTGTATGTTTAAATACTCTGTATATTTATATCAGGAGTTGGAGAAAAAATGGCATACATTTTAATGAGTGTGGCTTGGAAGCGTATCGAAGGAATTGGAGTTGATACCCATGTTCACAGAATATGTAACCGCCTTAATTGGGTTAGCACGAAAACACCACAAAAAACAAGAATTGAATTGGAAAAAGTTTTACCCAAGTAAATTTATCATTTTTTGTTCTTATAATACATACATGTAGGGTTTATTGGAAAGAAATTAATAAACTACTGGTTGGTTTCGGTCAGACAATTTGTAAACCAATTGGCCCAAAGTGCATTCAATGTGAAAATAAAAATACTTGTCCGTATACAATTAAAAACATGGATTTATTAGACTAGCGACCCCAACCGGTCAGTGAACAGATCCCAACCAAAAATTAAGAAAATCTATTTATATTTAAAATTATTAAAAAATACTTATTCCATCCTACAATAATGTATTTAATATTGTCTCAAATTTAGCCGTTATCGAATTTTTGAACGAAGCGTGTTATTTTTTTTGTTATATAAAAAATTTTTTGGAAGGCCAATTTTACTGTGGGGTCTCTTTTTCAAAAAATAATAACAGTTTACACACAATTTTTATTGCAAATTTCAAAATGTATACTTTAAATTTTTCATAACAAATATCACATTTCAAATAATTTTGATTGAAATAATTAAATTACTCTGAGAAATATCACTTAACCCTGACCCCTCAGTTGAATTTGAAAAGCCGAAGTCTCAGGGGAAAATAACACAGTTGGCCACCCTATCTGCAAGCCTAAGATGGTTGGATCGCTTGATTAGACTACTCGGTTATGTTTATAATTTATTAAATCAGGTTATATTAAAATACGTTACATTTACACTAATTCTGATTTATATAATGTTATTTTCATTATGGGATAGGTAAATTGTTTAATTTGAGATAAATGTTTCTAAGTTCAATCAATTCGGATGATCGGATACTTAAGCTTTCCTAAAATGATAAAATTTGACCAAATTAATAAATTTATTACAGGAGACCAGGAAAGAGGATTATTCTTGAGATATAAACCATTCCAAAATTGAATATATACTGGACTAGCTACGGGTATAATCACCTTTTTTTCGCTGAGGTGATTATATAAGGGATTCAAGTATTGCATTTTGTTGTCATTTATTAAAGACCAAACGGATTGGGTGTTTTCTTCAAGTTTCTAAAGTGATTAATAATATTATTTATCTGACTGAATAAAATTTTACCATATTTTTTCTTTCAAATTCACAATTACATAGAAAGGTACCGAATCTACAATTGTATAAGCAATTAACGATTTCAAGTAAAAAAATTTCGTTAAATTCAAATGATGTTTCAAACTAAAAAAATTTAGTTCAATTCTATAGTTTAATCAAATGATATACACTTCCAAATATATTAAATAATTATAATTAATGAATATAATAGTCATTTCCAGATAAAATACTTAGAAAACATCAACCTACGAAATTAAACCTTTCATGTTAAAAAATTAAAAAATGCAGGTTATATACCCTAAAAATTTCCGCCCTTGACGGCATTTACTAGTGCTTTTACAGGGTAAATAACAGAAAAGCTAGTATGATAAATATGCTTTTTAGATTAAAATTATAACTTGTTGAGAAATATGCCAAACAACTTCTATAAATTGCATAAAAATAGGCGATCGTTCTCCATCGAGTGGTTTTTCATCTCCATGTCCACTTCTCTATTTTTTTTAGAAATAAATTTATTTAATCAATTTTATACATCTTGAAATTTATGACCAAACGAAATCCATTCTTTTTCAATCAATACTTGAAAGCCTTCAAAGGTTCGATAGTAGGGATCCAACATTAACATTGACAAAGACGTTAACTATATAATTGATTCATTTTGTAAAAATTTACCAACACTTTAATTGTTTTAATATTATAAAAAACCTGAGCAGTTCTGTCCCAGCCGTCTGAACAATGTACAAACACAGATTGTCCCTTTTTATGAATTGCTACAGCAATTTTTATAGCGCCCTCAATTATTATCTAATTTAAATACATTTATTATTACGACTTATCGCTATTTACTCTTATATGATCCAACCATCGTGATTGATCTATATTTAAAAACCTAAATCAATTTTTTTATGTTTATTTATCAAATTTAATGTATTACCAGTTATCATCATCAATATGAGGAAATATAATATCTTTTATTTTTTTTACACTAGAAATAAAAGTAAGAATAACATGTTAAAAAATATAAAATTATTTCCATTATAATTATAGATTTATAATTTATAATAAATAAATAATTTAAATAAATAATTATAATAATAATTAATTAATAATTATAACTGGGTTGACTGTTATGTACTACGTACAAACAGCATCTAGGTCTGCCAAGGGCACATTTTTATTATACCAAATTTACGTTTAAAACCTAACTTAAAAATCCTACTATTCCCTATTATCAATCCTTTAAAGGAGTGTTCCCAAACTTTTTTCAGATGGACCTGTTAAATCCATTACTTTATACTTTAAAGTGAATTGTTCCATCTTAATTTTTTGTTTGTTAACATTTGCGCAAATAATTTTAAAAACAATTGTTATCCCATTTTTTTAATTTATTAGAGAGAATGTGATAAAATTTAAATTTTGTATTTATATCAACTGGAATAAGTACTATCAGAATAATCTCTTTTTTTTAATTTTCGGACCGTTAATTATTTCACATTTTTTGTTTTAATAAAATATTTCGGAAACAAAATATATAAATACTAAAATGTTTTTTTGACCGTGAAGGCGTCACTTATTCATATTCAAATTTTTTGTGTGTGTTAACAGGATACAACTGTATCACATGTAAATTTTTGGAAATTCTAGGGCTGCTTTCATTAAAAGAAAGAGTCATTTGTGGTTTTGGCCCAGAAGATATTTTTTTAAATTTACTAATTCGTTTGATTTCAAAAAAAAGACAATTGGGCTTTTTGATTTGTAAAATGTGAGTTTGGGAAGTTGCAATTTATTTTGCTAACACCCGGAAAAAACTGTAATTGAAATGTGGACTTTATAAAATTCTAAGACTGGTAGTTATTGAAATAAGCGGTAACACACACACATAGAAAACAAATATTTCAAAGTGTGTTATATAAGTAAAGATTTAAAAAAATCCAATTTTTAATACAGTTTTTCGCGAGTGATGTTTATATCTAAGTTTTTCTTTTTCAAAAATCGAGTCCTTTAGGGCAAAACCTAATTTGCCCTTCTTTTTAAAAATAAAATCAACCAAAAATTAAAAAAACATAAACTCTGGGTCGCGTTATAAAATCATTAACATTGTCGTAAATCTCAGTCTAACACACACATTCATGATCAAAACCACAAATTATTATTTGTTTTAAAAATAAAAAATGTCCTAAAATGTTATAAAACATAAATTCTGAGATAGTTTTTAAAATGAAAATCATTATCATAAATCAAAATCTCCAAAAATTGCATTTTCAAAATCAAACCCAGATTACCATTTTTTTAAAAAATCAAAATAGTCCTAGAATTTAAAACAACATTACTAATTATGCAATTTTTTTCAGTTAAAACATCAAAAATTTGAATCTCACTAAGTGATGATACCTTCAGGGTCAAAAAAACACTTTGATCTTCACTTTTTTTTTTGGTAACTATTTTATTACAATAAAAAATTTAAAATAATTAATTAATAATTAATCTTTCATATTATAATTATCAAATTATTAAAAGTCGATAATAGTAATCCTTTCCTTATTATTAATATTATTTATTAAATTTAATGGAAATTCGTAGTAATGATATAAAGTTGTAAATCAAATTATTCTTCAATTACCTATCTCTCATCACATGAATGTTGTGAATATTTTGAAATATAACTTTAACATTGTCATAAGCTCTTGCATTTTCAACTCCACCTCCAACAAACTAGACAAATGTATAAATCACACTACAGTTGTATACAAAAAAATATAATTATTAAATTTACCTTATTGGCCACAGCATTAGCTAAAAAAATAATTTAGTTTAGATTAGTTTGACGATATTGGGAATCCCAATTTAGTACACTAAAAAATAAAATTTTTTATCAATTTTGGCTAAAAATTGCAAGCTCTAGGCTCGTCAAAATTTTGATAATGTCTTATTATACCCTTATATTTTTCAGACTTCTTTTATTAATTTTTTATCTTACATAGATATACATATATTAGTGCCGATGATCATATATCAATCCTGAAGATGTACAAAATTACCCAAACTAAAGACTTAACATAATTGGATATAATCCTAACATACATATGTATGTAAAACTTATTGTTTAACTGTTTAACTGTGTATTACCGTTTATTTCAATAATGTACGTATCAAACTTAATATCTTATAATTCTAAACTTATGGAATAATAGACTTGAAAAAAATTATTACCGATTGGCCTGGCGTCTACAAGTAATAGTTTTGCTGCATGCAAAGTATTTTCAACGATACATAATAAATAATTTTCATCATTAGTAGAAGATCTATTTACACCAATAAGAGGTTGAGATCCTCGACACAATGTAGCCTTATTATCCTGGTGTAGCCATGATAAAACCTAAATATTATTTTTTATCAATTCAAAAATATTTTCTAAGTTTGAAAAATATAGATAAAGAGTCCTCATAATTTTTGAAGAATGGTACATTTTACAATTTTAATAGATTCGTAGGTACTAAATTTATTTTTACATTCTATGTATATAAAATTGAATGTTTATGTGTGTTTGTTACTTTTTAATTAAAAATCTCAATTTCTAATACAGTTTTTGGAGATTAATGTTTTACGCCAAATAGTATTTTTAGATATTGAGGTCTACACAGCCAAAGCATTTTTTTAAATTTTTTTAAAAAAATGAAAAAAGTTTTGGAAATTAAAAAACATAAGCATCCTAAATAATTTTGAATCTGTAAGATCTTATAGTTTACTTTTCAATAAATTTAATGGTAACAAGAAATATTTTTTCATAAAAACTTAAATTCAAAGCTGGATGAAGATGAGGATCCGTTATACAGAAACTGAATTATATAATATACAGGAATTCTTTTTTTACTCCTAAATTCTCCTACTGCATGCAAATCATACGTAATGCTGGTATTTTCATCATTTGGTATGCAAATCTGATATGAAATTGAAATTGAAAATAAACATTAACTTTTGAAATAAATATTATTATTTTATGCATTTTACTTGCCGTGCTTTTCAAAATTGATTTTAAAATGTCATTTGGGTGGTTAGAACCTTTTTTGAATCAGGCAAAGCTAAATAAATGGCAGATGGGATACTAATATAATTTAATTATTTTTTGAAATACATTTTACTTATAAATAAAGAATGAATCATTAAAACCGGAACAAGTGTACATAAAATATTAAATGAAAATTAAATAAAATTACTATATTCGGATATGTTTCACAAAATTCATAATTCAAATTGACATCAGATAACTTCCATAATTCGTTTGGTAAATTCTATAAATCAAACATGACCAGTAAAAAGAATTAAAATTTACCATTCTTTTATACTCTTTTTTTGAATCATATATTTTCCAGCCATTACTTTTAAATTTTTCTTTTGATTTAAATGCAAAAAGTTCCTATTAATATATAAGGTGAAATAATACACATTATACACTCGTTTTGGTTGCAAAGGTCATTTGCTGTATTTTAATTAAAAAATTTTTTCTTAAATCTTCATTGTTTATATCAAATGATAAAACTGACATGTCTTTACATATTAAGTCAAATTGAGATGGTAGTTTTGTCCTTTTTATGTCAATATATCCGATGGCGTAAACCGGTTGTTCAATTGACGGATACTAAATGAAAAGCAAAATTGATAGTTCAATTAAATTTTACTCGATCAGTCGATTTATAGAGTATTCTATAATTGGTTAAATATAGAAAACCTTCCTGTGGTTTTATTTCTGGAGCATTATAACTCGTCGGTATTTCTATAAAATCACATTTTATGATTTATATTTTTATACCCTTCATTATAAATATTTCTCCGTCAATAATGTCAAAAATTGACTCTATCGCTGCCATTACTACTACGTTAGAATTTGGATTATTCTTTACTACTCCTGATGGCATCATTTTAAAATGTATTAAAATAAACAAAAAAATAAAATTATTATCACTATCAATATTAAAAATCCAAAAAATAATATTGTGTTATTTGTCAGCATTAACTAAAACAATATTGGATAAATTTTTAGGGCCGATAAACAATCATAAATCGTTAGCAAAGGTAATAAACAGTGGTAGTCAATGTAATCTAGATGGAACTAAATAGCCGCAGAAAAATATTTGGTGTAAATTTTATTCTGATCCTTTAAAATGTATTATATATTTAATGCATTCAAATGTATAATAAAGCATTAATTCGATGATAAAAATAAAACAACATTAAATTGTTATAACCAATTTACAATCGTCACGTTTTGTCAATAAGTAATAAAGAATAATTCTAAGAACCCCTAAAAAATAATACTGCCCTGGGGTCCACAAAGCCTAATTTAAGAGTTATAAAATATTTAAAATTATATAAAAATTTGGTGTATAATTTTGATGAGTGAAGTATTAAATTAAATTATCAATTATTCACTACAAAAATTTCCGGAGCATACAAGTTTTTCATTAGTAATGACTCATTACATATTTGGAGATCTAAAATGATATTCAATTTATATGAAAATTAATTATCCACTGTTTATTACAATAGTCTGTTAGTCGTATGATTTAAATTTAAGAAACCTAGAATTTCTATATAAAAAAAAATAATAAATAAAGTGTGGGCAATTTTAATTTTCAATTTATTATTAATTAATTAGTGTTTATATCCGAATTTAATTTTCTGAAATTGACATTTAAAGGCCAAAAAAAGGTCAAGGATAACTGGTAAAATCAAGAATTACAAATTTTGATAAAAAAATTTGTTGAAACATTTATTTACATCAATTAAATAAATATAAATCCTGGTAACTAACATTGGTTTTATGACGTTGAATGGATTGTTGAAGTTTGTAAATTCTTTGTGTATAACTATATAAATAAATAAAAAAGCAAAAATAAAAAATACCTTGGTTCATACAAGGCGTTTGAATATCTTCTATTTATGCTCATATTAATAACAGTTTCTCTAACTAAATTTTCTAATACACTGTTTGGCACAATAGCTCCATCGTACAATGGACCAACATCTTTAGTCTATTTTTTACCATTAAAATATAAGTTAATCAATTACGATTACAATTTCATTACAATTCAATTCAATTCAATTAACGAAAATTGTTTATTACATATGGATCTTCCAGAAACACCGATATCCTAACTTATATAATATGCTACGCGATTTTTGTTTGTGTGTCTGTCTGTGTGTGTGTTCCACTTTATTGAAATAACTACCTGTCTTAAAATTTTATAAAATCCACATTTCAATTACAGTTTTTTCAAACGTATAATAAGATAAATTTCAACCTCCCAATTTCACATCTTAAGGGTCAAAAACCACGTATAATAAGATAAATTTCAACCTCCCAATTTCACATCTTACGGGTCAAAAATCCCAGTTGTCCCCATTTTTGAAAATCAAACGAGTTGGAGAATTTAAAAAAATATATACGCTGATACGGATTTTAAAATCATAAACATTATCATAAATTTAAATTTGAAAAAATATATCTTTGGGGCCAAAACCACAAATGACCCTTCTTTTTTTATGAAAACAGCCCTAGAATTTCAAAAAATTTCAATCGGAATAAGTGATGACTTCATGATCAAAAAAGCATTTTAGTATTCATATATTTTTTTTGGAAATATTTTATTAACAAAATGTAAAACAAAAAATGTAATATAATTAACAGTCTAAAAATTAAAAAAAAGATTATTCTGATAGAGCTTATTTCAATTGATATAAATACAAAAGTTCAACCCGAGAAATCTAACGCATTCCCGATGAGAAATAATTTTGAATATATTATCAACCAATATTTTTCAAATATTTCATATAAAATAAAAATTAAAAACGTAAATATTGATCCTACAAATTCAAAAAAAATATAGTATTAATGTGCTCTCAGCAAAGCTAGGTCCTGTTTGTACGTAGTACATAACAGTCAACCTAGTAATGTATATTTACCGTTTTCTAATTTTAAAAAAATGTGTATTAATAATAATTATTATAATTCTAAGACATATTTAATTATTGAATTTAACAGATAAAATAGTATAACTATTACAATATAGTACAAATATTATATATCAAAACAACGTTCAACCATTTAATATCTCTTTAATTTTGCCAACTGGTAAAAAACATACTTTGCCAATGTAATAAATTAGATAAGACTCTAATTATTAAGATTATAGTCATTCACAAAAAAAATTCATGGCTCTACCAAAAAATCTCATGAGATTAATTTCACTTAGAACATAATACAAAATAAACAGTACTCCTTTTTTATCTTTAAAATTAATAAAATTAAAATTTTTGTCCAATGGTGTGACAACTAAAATATGGTCAGCAAATTCAGTTCTTATAGAATCAATGTTGTATTCTCTACCACTTTCATTCCAAATGATATGAACTTCATCATTTCCAATATGACGAGTCTAGAAAGGTAAAAATTAATAAATCCTTTATATGTACTTACAAACAGGCCGCTGAGGGGAAACAGTGGGCCCGCGTCACATGAAAATTATAGTTGCCAATATACATAAAAATTTTTGGTTACTCTACCCATTGTTTAATCCAACGGTAGCCAAACTTTTTTTCAGCTTTGCTCTGCTGGACTAAAAAAAATTCAACCACCTTGCAAAAAATAATTCTAAAATTAACCATAAATTCACAATAATAGGTTCCGTCATATGCCTTATCCCCTCTACACGGCTCTGCTGATTATGTAAATAATATTATATCATGTATAAATCTTATATCAATGTAAAGTGTGTCACATAGTACACAGTGCCGAACCTACATACCGAGACGCCTCTTCGCGGAGAACTCAATAAAATTTCTGAAAAATGGAAGCATCATTTCTACAAATTTATCATTATTCTGTGTTAAATTTAAAATATCAACCCAAGATCCCTAGAGAGGATACCAAGGTTATACGATACAACATAACACCTGTGAAATTTTTTCAGGTGCTTATTTTTCATTTTTCGGTAGCTTCCAGCTTGGTAAATTCGGTTCTCGTAATACAAATCAACGTATAAAACCAAAAAAATATTATTAAAATTTTGATAACACTCACGTATAATTAGCGTCGTACAAAAGCTCAAAAAACGTATCTAAAAACCTTAATCGAACTATTATTTTGTTGCTTTGTAAAGATTTCAATTTTGATTTTAGTAGGAATATAAAGTACTAAAACATTGGGAAATAATTGTGGAATCTAGCGGAAATTATTTGATCAGTTAGATTAATTTATAAATACTTAAATAAACGTTTACGTTTTAGTATTAAACAAAATTATTTATTGGACAACCTAATAAGATCACCTGGTTAATTATACATTAGTGATTTTATATAAATTGTATTATAGTGGCTTAATCATTTAAATTTATATTTATAATTTGTGACGGTCCAATTCAACCCTTAGATCATAGTTTCTCAATTGAAGGGTCGCGGCCATTAGGTGTCGCAAATTTTTATAAATTATTTGACAGTTTATTTTAATTTTATATGAGGTATTCATTTGAATGAAATTAAGGAAGAATTCTTATTTTGTAGAGA
Source organism: Intoshia linei (assembly GCA_001642005.1). Taxonomy (NCBI): domain Eukaryota; kingdom Metazoa; phylum Orthonectida; family Rhopaluridae; genus Intoshia; species Intoshia linei. The sequence goes on along the minus strand of LWCA01000001.1, from coordinate 144,523 downwards.
ACAACTTACAAATACAAAAAAAATGTATATTTATAAAACAATTGATGACTTTATTTTATTAAAGGAAATTTAAATTGGAACCATATATGCCATCTTTGTACTGATAAAGCACCAGCTATGCTTGGGTCAAAATAACAGAAAAAGTTTCTGATATTAAAATTTAACTTAAATGGAAAAATTGATCATTAATTTAAAGTAAGTTCATATTTTAATCCTTAGAAATAATTTTTTTAAGGTTTAAAAAATTTCAAAATTATTTAATTTATGTAATATAATATAATCTCATTCGAAAAATTGATAGTACTACTATAATATGGTAGCACTAGCTTACTTACTATTTATTTATTTTACTAGCTTAGATGTATATTATATTATTTGTACATTTAAAACCTACAATCATGTTGAGGTTGTTATGAGTATTTGAAGCCCTAAGAAGAGTTGACACATGAAACATTATTTCATATGCAGAATTTGAATAATAATAAGATGTATTTCCATTGGCACCTGTACTTGAAAGTCCGCCCATAAATCCATTGTGATATTTTAAATTAACCTATAATTAATTAAAAAATATATATAACTAAAAAATTTATTAAAAAATACCACCCATCCAATTTTTTTAATAAATCTTTCAAATCTATCACTCCCCCTCATATTATGAAATATGGTTTTTTTATCAAATTGACCTTTTCCAATATATACAATTGCTATTTTAAAACATTCACGTCTAAATACAAATAATAGTCTACCTATTTTGCATTTCCAATTAAAATTAAAAAATTACCCAGAATATGAATCCAGAGCTTTCAAGTCTGTAATAAGGTCTTTGCTATATTTCAATAACGAAATGCTGGATCTAAATTAAATATAAACATTTTTACCAATTATAAACCTCTTATTAAAATGCAAAAATCCAAAGTCCTTCAAAAACTGATAAACTAAATTCAGTGTGACGTTTATCTTTGATTTGTAAGATGATTCATCCGTCTTATCAAATACACTTCTAAAATTTTAAATCATCAAAAAAAAATTTATAAATATTAAGGTAAATGTTTCATTTATACATTTGTATGTAATACTAATGAAATAATTATAATCATTTCATTTTATCTATTCCCGTTAAAAATTAACATATTTTTTAAAAATGATGTTACGAATAGATTTAGTTTAATATAGTTTACAATATAATAGTAATGTTAATAATATATTGTAAATAAAATCACATCAACCCTCTTTCTATAACTAATTTCAACATACATTATATATTGATTTTGAAAAAAAATTAATTTTAGAAAAGCCCAATTTTTAATTTTACAGAAAAAGAAACGAAAATTAATTACCACTAGTACGATAATAATAAAATTAAAGTGAAAATAAAAGATTAAAATATGATAAAATTATAAAATACAATTTGATATCAGAGGAAATTTTAGAATTTAAATCAGATTGAAAATCTTGGTTTTGTAATGTTTCACTTGAACTGTACGGATCATTCTCAAAAACGTCATTTTCTTCATTGGAAATATGTTTATAAAATTTGTAGAATTCCATAAATTTATTGTTTTTCATTGGTTCAGCTTCAAATACGTCTGAATTTCGAGAGTTTCGAAATATATTAAAAAAATTGTCCAATTTGCTGTTTTTTTCTATTTTTTCTTTAAATTCATTTAAATCCTAATTTTAATAATATAAAAAATTGTTTTTTTGAGTATTTGTCAACCTTAATATTAAGAACATTTAGTGCACCTACCTAACAGAATAGCTTTGTAATTTTCAATTTGTATACACAATTGATGTATGTTAGGGTTCACTTTTATTATTAGAAAAAGCTATTTTGAAATTCGATGCCATTTTCATTTAAAAAAATCTATCCAAAAATTTTTTTTAAATCCGTTTATACAGCGGTTCCAAATGACGGTCCACGGACCAGTCCATTGAAAATGTATTTAAATAAATTAATAGGATTATAAATATTGTCATATAGTTCTTAGCTACTTCTCTAAGGCTCTTGACTTGGCATTTTAAATTGAACACACATATTGATATTCAAGAATATAATTTTTTTTTATAATAATACCTCCTTAATACTATACTTATCTTTAGTAGATTCAGAAATAATTTCACAAGACTCTAAAAATATTTTTACACAGAAATATAATAGTTATACCAACTACATCAAAATTTTCATAAGTTTCTACATTTGGCGTTTCATAAGAACAGTGTAACGGATAGTTTTCTTTGCTTTTGACTCTAATGGAATATTTACCTGAAATATTCCTAACAATAATATGAAGTGAATTTTCCTAAATAATAAAAATAAATTAAACGTCCAAACACCCTTAAATTAAAAAATAAACTAAACTATTAAAAATTTCTATTTATATCAGGTTTTTATCATAGCTGTTTGATAATTTTTGTGGCGTTACAAATGTAACCAAATTTGAATACATTATTTCATATTTATAAAGTAGTATAAAATTTTAGCAAAAAAAAATCAGTTAGTATGTTATTTATTTACAAATTTACGAGGAAAATATTCTAAACAAATTAAACAAAAGGAATATTCAGTTAAACAATGTATTGTAAGAGCAATACATCTTAGAGCAGTGATTCTTGGTTCAAATATTGTACTGACCCCCATTTCAAAATATTTATTTTTTTTTGGACCTTAAAGGAAACATGATATATACAACATTTATCAAAAAAATGAAAACCTTTTACATAATATTTGGTTAAATTGTGTTTTTCAAAAAAATATAGAAAAAAAGAGATTTTTCACTTAACGGTTGGTAAAATTAGATTTTTTATTTTGAGGATTGATTAAGTGAATTTTTCAAAAAAATATGGTAAAAGTCTTTTTATTTTTAATACTTAATTTGGAAAAATGAGGCCCCATTTTACACAAATTTTCGTCGAAGCCACCGAAGTGGTTTCTCGGGTACGGCAATTTCGCCACTGATGATAAGTTTTCTATTTTTTGCCCATCTAATTCTGATTCTCTACAAACCTGACCATTGTAAATTTTCACATTGATGAAACAGGGCGAATTTAAGAATAAGGGAAAATGAATTTACAAATGTTATTATTATGCCGGTTTAAATATTAAGCCATGGATCTACAAAAATTATATCCACTAATGTTAGTAAGGCATTGATTGACCCATCAATGATATGTCAAAATTATAATACAATTTTTGTCTGATGTATATAAGTTCTTAGAAAAATATTCATAAAAATTAGTCTAGTATTCCCTAGAATAAATTTAAAACTAACCTTTCCACAGTCTTCTTCAGCTTGCGTAATAATTGTAATGATAGAAGATTCATCAATGCACAAAAACTAAAATATATTATAAGACTTATACTACCAAATAAACCAAAATGTTTGGATGTTTAAAAAATTTTCGATTATAAGTAACATTCAATATATTCATTTTAGTATAATCCAAATTGCATTCTGTATCTTTGGTAAAATAGGCGTCATTCCCATAAACGCCCGGCCATTTTCCATAGTACAATAAAATTTTCGAAATTATCTAAAATGAAAAATTTTAAAACAAAGAATTTAGCCATAAAAAAAGGAGCAAAGAATTAAAAAAATACATGATAAGCAGCAAACTGGACTGGTAAATTTTTATTAGTACAAATACTATTAATGCTTCCAATAGACTCATTTATATCATGATCATTTTGACACATACTAAGAAAAGATAAATTTGAATAAATACTGAAGCCGTCATCTAAATAAAATTAAATAAAATGACCAAAGTAATAAATAATAAGCCAAGCGTGTTACCACTATTCTGACCACCAATAACAGTACCGTCAATAATACTTTCCAAGTGCTTTAAATTAAATTGAAAAACAAAAAAAGAAAAAAATACATTTAACACGACATATAATATGTTATAATCTCCGTAATTATTCTGATTAAAAAATATTTCTTTAGGTGATTTCATAACCCAATTAAATAAACAAAAGAGCATTTGAATAACAGTCTAAAAATAACAATTACAATCTTCATTTTCAATACCTACTTTACGTTGCAACAGATCTTTAATATTTGAATTGATATAAATCATGCAAATGCATTTCACAGATTCACAAAGACACTAAAAATCATTTTAATTTAAAAAATTAATAGCACGTTTAAGAGTTCGCTCCTAGATTATTAAGATTCAGCTAGTTTTTGTAAATTTTAGTTATACATTTAAGTGTAAACGTTTATTTAGAAAACTGGCAGAGTCATAAGCTTAAAAAAATTCCAATAAGTTTTTTTCCGACACAGCAATTAACCAAATTTCAATCTCAAAAATTTCCATTTCCACGTTAGCCATAAAGAACAAAGGAAATTAACTTTTTTTGAAAAATAAAAAAGTTAACCATTTTACAATGTTAATAAGAGCCATTGAATTTTAAAAAACATGTATTATAATACAATTTTTAGATTGATAGAGAAACAATTTTTTATATTAGAAACTAACGCTAACTATGTACAAAAAACTGACTTTTTTTGCCAATTATTTCTATTTTATGGTTCTATAATTTTAAAAAAGATCAGTGTGATACAGTTTATTACAGTAAATCTAAAAAAAATTTAAACAATATAAATTTACATATTCGTGGTCAAAAACGAAATTTATATATCATCATTGATGATTTATCAATTAATATTATTCAAATTTTTGAATATATTGGAAAAATAAAATATTCATCCCAAATTTCCAAAAAAAATACAAAAATCTGTTTCAATCTCAAAAATTGATTATTTATAACTATAATTTTATTGAGCGTCATTTATCAATGTCAAACGCACTATTAATTGTATACCTAAAAATATTCTAAATAATGATAAAAATGTACCCGAACCAAATTCAATGAAACTTTAGAATTATAATTGAACATCATTTCAGCACGATCAGATAAAATTGAAATTGATTCAATTGCAACCAATACATAAGCCAAATTAACATTATTAGTCATTATACTGAACTATACATTTTTTGTTAAATAAAAAAAATTAAAAAACCAATAATAATTGTTTTTTAATAGCTTCAATTATTTCCTCAAAATATGCAATTTCCACTATATTTGTATCAGATAGTTTATAATATAAATATAATGTCATTGATCGAATAGATAACATTCTAGATATATAATAAAATTTAATTAAAATTTTAATAATTTAAAAAGTACCCATATTTCAAATTATCACATGATGTATTGAGATAAGATAAAAATAAACCTATAATTCTAGCCTACAATAAAAAAATAATTTCATACATAATGAATATAAATATAAATGAAATGTACATCAAAAAGTTCTGGTACTTGTTCACTATCTTTCAGTTCAAATTTAGAATCAGTTTCAGATTTCATTATTAAATCTGTTTTATTTCCATTATCAATTTTATAAATGTAAGGAAGAAATAAAACTGTAGATAAAAAACTTAATGCAACAGATGAATTCAATTCCTAAAAAATTAAATAATACATTTTAAAAAATAAAAAAAGGTTTCATCACTATTAACCAGCTTTTATATTTTAATTTTAAGATTAATCATAATTATAGACTTTTATATATAGGGGAATGATATATAAAAAGGCATAATAGTCATACATGTAATTTAATTTGAACAAAAATAATTACATTCAATGAACGAATTGAAAAAGGAACAAAAAAATTATACAGGCCCTTGAGAATATTAGTTAAAAATTACATAAAAATTGCAATTGACGAATTTATTGATGATTAAATTCACAATGGCCCTGTTTCTATAGTATTCCGGTTTTGTCAATATTGTCTTGCAAATATGAGTAATAAAGACACATTTTATCTAATAATAATTAAATATAGACAAAATAATAAAAAACATTCAAATCCTGGGAACAGTATTTGGTAATCAAATAGAGGTAACTTAAGTGTTCATTAGTAATAGGAATTCCATGATCTGATGTAAACAACTTTGATAGCAAAAATATTGCTTCTTTTTTAATTTTTGTACACGTACTGTTTTTTAAAACCTAATAATATTTATAAACATATAGCTACCAATAAATAAATACAAAAATTTCATTACCTGCAGAATCCAGGGTAAAATAATAAATATTGGCGGGAGGTTTAATGTAATATTGGATTGAGTATATTTTGGAACAGACGATGCTTCTTTTGTAGCAAATAGTATAGACTAAATTAATATTATATATAAATCAATTATATTTTGTATATTTTTTTAATTGTTCACTTCCCACGATAATATGAACACTAATAAAATTAGGTACCTCGTTTTCACATTAACACAATTTAATTTAAACATTTTGATGACAAAATTTAACCACCTTGCGTTTGATTGATATAATATTGGTTTATATCAGTGTTTCCCAACCCTGGAGCCAGGCCCCACTGGTGGGCCCTGGGAAATATTACAAATTTATAGGATTATGAAAACTATAGATTAATTTGTTGTTAATTTTATACAATATTTTCAGGTTTATAAGTGGTTATGTGATACTTGAACCAATTAATTGTATTATTAAATTATTAGAATGACAAAAAACAAATATATCTTTAATGATCGTGGGCTATTGAATTCAAATTTAACTAAATTGATGAGTATATACAAAATGCCAAATTTGCAAATTTGCAAAATTATCCGACTAACTACTTTTGCTAGGATTGCTTTGTTGCCATTTCCATCATCTTATTTAGCAGAATGCGGGTTTAGTGCAGTTTTAGACTTACTGAAAAAAAATAAATAGACTACAAATTTCAAAAAGGGGAGATCTACGATTAAAGCTTACAACATTAGTACCTAATATTAATAAACTTTGTCAGAATTGTCAGGCTCAATCGTCTCATTAATTCTAAAAAATAAATACATTTTTATTGTTCTTATCATTATTTTATTATAATTCGTTCGAATTGTTTTCAGTGGGGCCTGGGATTTTTTTAACAGTAAAAGTGGGGCTTATCATAAAAAAGGTTGGGAAACACTGGTTTATATCAATTGCAAAATAGCTGACAGGGTAGGACAGTAGTAAGTATAATAAAAAAATAGACATACCTTTATAATAACTTCCCACGCCAAAGAAAGTCTAGCAAAAAACAATTGCTGGGCTTGTTCATCTTTAATTTCAGTAGGATTTCCCAAAATTAACAAAAATCGATGCCATAAAAATATGATAAATTCTTTATTATAATCTTTTCGATTTGTCGTTTTTGTAATCAACAAATCTTCAGAACTTTGATTCGGAGAAATAAAGTATTCTGCTTTAGAAGTATCCAAAATATGATCCAATTGATCCATACTTTTTTTAAACCTGCAATAACAATATTATGAAAACAACGAATGTATGAATAGTATTCGAATAGAGATTATTTTATCATTCCCAATTTGATGATATAGGGTCAGGGACCTGAGGAAAATTAGAAAATAAAATAATGTTATTTGTGTAATTTTTAAGATATCACACTCAGAAAGACGATAATTATAATAATAGTTTCATTGAATTAGCTACTTATTCAACATCTAAAAAAAATACTAAATAAACCTTCTGACAATATTTTTGAAATTATCATCCACGTCTATATTCATTTCACCGTGCACGTCGATAACTCTGCATGTACCAAAATGTCGCCTCTTGTAAATAAAACTAACAGGATTATTCCTTTCTCTCATACTCTTAAAAGCCAAATTTTTTCGATTAAAATTATTTTTCACGCAATCGAGTTTATCCAAAATAATAAAATCAGAGTCACTATAAAATTTAGTAATAGAACTGTCTGTAATTTCAGTTCTACTTTTAGAATTAAAGTCAATTGACGAATTTTCATCAATGGCTGTGGATGAAAAAGCTCTGTTCATTTTATATAAATCACTCGTTTTATCATCACAGTTTAACAAACTATCAAAATATTTATAAGATAATCGATTATCACTACTCTTGAAAGCTAAATTTAAAAAATTACAACAGATTCAAATAACTTAAATTTTAAACAATAGACATAATTTCAAATTTACACAATTTTCTTGAAGTTTGTTCGTCTTTGTTGAATGAATCGAACGTATTTTTATAAATGTTGTTAATCATAATATCCGTAATCCAATAAAACACCTTTCCCCATTCACTAATTAAATCAGTAGACGAATTGTACAGTTTTAGCAAATTGTAAATTTCGTCCCAAAGATTTGTGGAAATTAAACCAATAATAGAAGCCTTTACAATGACCAAAAATAAAATCTATGAATTGAATTACACATGAAATATTTTTAGTAAAATGTAAAATAAAATAAAACCTGAAATGCTGATTTCAAAAGTTTAGAAACGACATCTTCAGTATCTTTAATGGTTTGAACATTGCAAATATTTGTAATTGCCTTTATTAAAATGCTAATAAATGTAGACCAAATTTCTCGATTCAAATTTGAATATATTGCAATATATCGGTAAATTTGAAAAATTCTATGACATAATTTGATCTATGTATATTATATTAGTTAATTCTACAAAGAAAAAACCAACCTGTATTAAAACATCGTCATGAAACCTTTCACTTTGAAATAAAAACAAGGAATTTGAAATGAAAAGTTTTATCACCAGCAAATTTAATCCTTCCAAATTAAATTTCTAAGTTTACCATTCAAATTATACGTCTCAACTTTAATACAAATTACCTGTAAATTACAAATAGGTGGTGATTTATTGGTTGAAATACAAATATTTGCGTACACGTTTTTGATAAAATATTCATTAGACATTTCTGCCTATTTAATAATTATACATTCAATTAAAATTGGATGAGAGTTATATATGACGTGTCAAGGTAGAACTAGAATAGGAAAGATTAATAATATTTTTTGACGACAATATTATTCACCATTAAATCAATAGCATATTACAGAAAAACATAGCATATTACCATTATAAAATTATAAACTGAAACCGGATTAATTGTCTATACAGCAAACTTCAGTAACTAAAGATTAGTTTAACAAAATCACTTAAACGCATTCATTATTTTCTTAATTAATTAATTGAAGTTATTTATTTATTTAGACTACAGACCCAAGTTAAAACTGAAATATTAAGATTAATTTTTTACCTACAAACCATTTTACAAAAAAATTAAAAATATTCTATGGTGTTCACTGGATGTTTAATCAGTAAAATACAAATTATGTTTCTGATTACGATAATAAATGTATACAATAAGGTTTATATTGATATTAACGAACTTATTATGTTCAGTTAATAACGATATTTACAGTGGTAACTGTTTTGGTTAAAGTTTAGTATAATGATATTATCATTACACCTCACTATTTAAGTTATAAACATTACTAGTATAAGTGGTAATCAATATAACGTTTGTTTGGTTGAGATTTACGTTTATAAAGAGGTTGTTCTTTAGTTTTAATAGGTAAATTTGACACAAAAAAATTTTGATGGTTAAAACCCGATTTAGATATTTTATTGTTGTAATTCCGCTGAAGACGCTTCAAATAATTATTTCTATGATTCAGTGATCTGGTTATACAATTTTTCCTATCATTATTAAATTTTGAACTATTTGATAAAATGTTATCAGGACTGGAAGCTAGGTGCTGGATAAGTATCTTTTTTTGTTTGTTCATTCAATTTCTTAAAATCAAATACCATCCTGAATTGGTTACCAATTTTAGGGACAAAAAATTTTGGAGACCTCCAATATGTGCAAGGGTCATTCAAATGATCAACAGGTTCTATGATATCATTACTTAACATATCATTTATTAGATTCATTTCAAATTTCCTGAGATTTAATGGTGTGGGATAAATAGGACCCTTATATCCCATATTTTCATTCAATAATGGAATATTATGTTCATATTTACTAATTCTACCGGGCACATCGCTAAATACTTTACTAAACCGATTAACAATAAGTTCATATTCTGAATTAAGAGAATTAATTTCAACATGATTAATTAAATTAAATTTATTAACAGATTTAAATTTGTTTCCAACTTCTATAAGTCCTGCATTCATCGCGGTGCTACATCCTATAATGTTAATACCATTAGTTACGTAAAACTTTAGAGATTGACACAGGTCAGGTATATCCATCACTTGGTAGTAAATGTACTGAATTGAATTTATTAACATCTATTATATTAATTAAATTTACTTTAGAACCTGTGTCGATTAAATATTTAAGTATTACCTCTGAATCATCATATTTTGTTTCCAATTGAATGAATAATGAATTCACATCCTGTACGCTATCGACCGCATTAACTGAACCCTTAGATGGACATAAATGATCAAATTGAAAGAAACGACCACGTGCTACACTTATGCGACCATGCGGAGCAATCATATTTCCTATTTACACAATGTTTTCCACATCCATAGCATTCCTTTTTGATAATGGGAAATTTTTTTTAAATCCGTTATAGGTTTAGATTCATCATCAAATTTAATAGCATTTATATTAGGATTAGATAAAATTTCAAAATTTTTACATTTATTGATTACAGGTTGTAGTTTCAAATAATTTTCTTTAATAAGAATTGTTTGTAATTTATAATTGTTTACTTTAATAATTATTATATCTCTAAGAAGATTATCTGTTTTGTATAAATTTTCCTGTAATACTCTAATTTTAATGTTTAATCCTATTTATTTGATGCTCCATAATTATGCAGCCATATTTTTTGACGTTGACATATTGTCATCTGAAAAGTAGAATATTACTAGTATTCTAAGGCCAAGTATGCCTCTTTATTAGGACCATCAAGTGCAATATAATTGGATAATAGTTCACTGTCCATTCCATAAATGAATCACTGGATTTAATGATACGTAGCAACTCAGTTATATAACACTAGACTACACAAAAAAATGCGTCAATAAAATTTATACCTTATAAGAATGAATTTAAATCTCATCATAATGATATACATCTTATGATTCGATCATATCAATTTTAGAAATTATTAGCGCAAAACCCAATTAATTGGATTAATCTTTATTTCTATAGAAAAATACTGATATTAAGTTTTATTCGTACTTGATTGTATTAATTTTTTAAATAATGCAATGCTTTCTGACAACTATTGTTATATTTGTGGAATATTTGTGTTTAAATCGTCTAGAATGTATAATACAACTAATAAATTGATGCAAGAGAAATACAAACTTACCTACAACCGCAGTATTTGTTTTAATATTTGGAGCCCCACAAAAATAAAATGAAAAAATTAATAATTTACTAAAAACTTTTTTTAAATCCTATCCAAAAATGGGCTGCCTCTATAGTCCCAAAATGCACCTCATAGAAAGTCATAGTGATAGATTACCTATAAATTGCATAACCGTAAGTGACGAACACGGTGAACGTTTTCATCAAACTATACAAATTTTTGAAAAACGGTTTCATGGATTAAATCACCAAAGAATGCTTAGCGATTATTTGTGGACAATTAAAAATATTAATTAGCTTATTTTTTTTGCATATATGTTGTCTTTATTTATTTATTTTGAAACTTACATCGACTTCTATTCAAAAATTCGACAGAGCTGCATATAGCCATGTACATCATTCGATGCGCTCAATTGTGGTCTATGTATTGTATACATTACATATATGATGCAAGAAACTGACATTNAATTATTTCATATTTTTTGTTTTAATAAAATATTTTGGAAAAAAATATATGAATATGTAATGTGCTAGGTCCTTGAAGGTCTTCTATTCTTAGCGAAACTTATTCTGATAATTTCAAGACAATTCAATACAAGATTTTAATACAAAATTATAAAGTGAGCGACAACTCGCTCACTCTATAACAACTATACAACTAAGCTTAGCTTAGTAAGCTATAACCAATAAACTGGTACAACACTACAGAATACTAAAATGCTTTTTTACTTAAATGCTCAGTAGGGTGTCACACATGTCTGAGAATCTAGAACCCTCCATAATACTGGTGTGTATTTTATAAAAATAGAGCATTTTGCAAAATTATAGCTCAAAATATTCACTATTCAAGGAGTGGGCAACACAAATGTTTTTAAAAAAGTTTACTTTGAACTGAATTTTATATATAAACAATGTCATATTTCATATATTAAAATTAAATTTTCAAACAAAAAAAAGGAAATCATATAACCATAATTTTTATCCATAATCCATAATCATGTTTACCAAATCATCATATATATTTGAAAGTTTTAGTGATATAACCGAATCGGAATATGAATCAAATAAATTGAATAAAAAACTATGTACTTGTGACTAGATTAATATCTTTAAGATGTTTCGGTTGCTTACTTGGCACTTCACATATAACTAACAGAAGGCATAGAATAAAACTTCGAAGCAGAGACATGAATAACTTTGTATTATTGGTTAATAATATGAATAATGTTGTTATATACTATGATGGTAAGCGATTTGAAGGAGAAGAAAGAATGGCGGTTGTCGCAGTAGATACTGAAAATTTTTTTGAAGCAGTTTTAGGTGTTCAATATCAAATAGATTTAAAAGGATGTAAAACAGCTAATACAGTGTTAACATTATTATCTAACTTGAATTTGACTGAAAAAATAATTGGATTATCTTTCTATACGACGCCATCAAATACCGGTCAAATTAATGGTAGTGTAAAGCTTATAAAAGAAAAACTGAAACAAAACATTCTTGAGCTGCTTTGTAGGCATCATATTCTTGAAATTATTCTATCGTCATTATTAGAAACTTTTAGCATTACATTCGAACCTTACATTAATTTATTTATTGTGAAAAAAATTAATGAAATCTAATCACAAAATCACGCTGAATATAAAATAATATATAATCCATCAAAATTACATCAAACAGGAATTAATTTTACTAACACAATCAAAAAACTTTCGAACTTAACTAATCTTTTCGTGATAATTATAAACAATGTTGCATTTTATTCCTGTCAGTTTTAACCGAATGTAATGTAAAATTGTTAAAGTCTGGTGCAGTATCTAAAGGTCGTTGGACGGCTAAATTGATTTATTCACTCAAGGCGTATATATTGAACGATGATAGATCGACTAAAATGTCGTTATTTTTAATTTTTGGTGCATACTATTACATCTTGTTTTGGTTAGAGGCTGCTGATGCTAAAAAAGCATCAATTAATGATAAAAAAATGATTGAGAATTGGTTATTTCTTACTGAAAAATCTTCAAATCTTAAAAATCTGAGTGAAACATTATTACAGAAATTCAATAAACATAATCATTACATTTTCTATGACATTTCAAAGGTAGGGTGAGCAACCATCGTTAACAATGTCGCAGAGAGGGCATTAGCTAAATACAAAAAAGAAAGAATTCTCTCCAAAACAGAAAGCGAAATTCAGAAAATAGTATCCACACTGAATGTATATAAATAAATCGTTTATTATGTAATTATTGCTAAAAAATTAATAAAAATATATAAATAAAGTTTTATTTTCAATAAATAATTGTATTTATTTTGTTAACCTCACATTCGTTATTTAATATTTTTTGCAGTATGAGTAGCGTAATCGGGTGTATAACTCATAAAAATGAAATTATAAATACATTTGGTAACGAGATAATGATATTAAGCACTAGCAGTAACTTCAATAGTGTACTACTAGAAACTTATATATCAAACATATTTCATTTAGAAAATGAATTAACATAATATATTCATTCTAGAGTGAAGTGAGTTTCACGATAGTTATTCTAAAGTTGCTCTATCGTTACTGTATGATTGTATAATTCTAAAAATATATACATTTATTATAGAGGGTCCAACAAATTCTTAAATTTTTAAAAAAATGTGACACCTTAATGCCCAGGCTATCTTCAATATTCGTTGAAATGCATTAATATTTTAGAAATTTTTTTGAGACACCTTATTTTGCAAACATTACAGATTTCGAAATAACAAACATAACTAATGTGTGTGTTATACGGACTAAACAAATAAGTTTTCATAAAATAAAATATAATATAATATATATATAAAATAACATAATTTATATTGGTACCAGTGGCGACTCTTCAACTCGGGTTACTCGTGAAAAATTAGAAAAATATTAAAAAAAATAAAATGATTAATATTTTCGAGTGTTAAATTAATTTCTAATTTGTAAATATGAACACAATTACAGTCAACCACCGTTAGTAGTGAAATCGTAAGTGAATAATTTGCTAATTTGTACCGTTAGTAGTTAATTTTTTCACAATTTACTGTGTAACCATAACTAGTAGATGATTTATCTACTAAAAATTCAAAATCGTATATAATTTTGCAATTGAAATTTGCAATGTAACAATTGTTAGTGAATAATTTTTACGAATTTAATTTAATTTTAAATGTAAATACTTTTGTAAACAAAGTTTATTATAACACTGACAATTAAATGATAATGAAGCATAATATCACGTTAAATAAAAAATTATAAATATTGAAACTATTGAATAAAGGCGAATCTGTTAATGCAGTAGCAAGAAGAATGACATTAAGTCGTAGTACTATTTACACGATTCAAAGAAATAAGTCATCAATAATGGAATTTTATAAAGGTGTAAATGTTCCAGAAATAATTGGAAAATTTAAAAGAATGAGGCAGCCTAATTCTCCGGTCATGAAAAAAGAGTAATACAGTTGGTTTGTGGAAATTCAGAATAAATATACCTCAATTACCGATTAAACTGTTCTTGTTATAGCCAATACCATGTTGAACAAGGATTGTAGCAGCGATAATATTGAATGTGGATATTCATGAGGATGGTTAAAAAATTTTAAAAATAGAAGTGGAATTAAATCATAAATTGTGTGGTGAGTCAGGAGGTGCCGATGTAGAAGCTGCTGATCGTTTTATCATTGAATTTAAAAATCTCTTATTGCAAGAAAATTTAACCGACACTCAAGTCTATAATATGGATGAAACGACTTAGATTGCGGAAAATGTCTAAAGCCATATTATTCACAATGTGTGAGCGACAAAATAAAAAAAAGGGGGAAAAAACAGTAAAGACAGAATCACTATTTGTTGCACATTAAATATGGACGGCACTTATAAGCAAAAGTTAATGGTTGTTGGTAAAAGTAGAAACCCTAGATGTTTCAAAGGTTATGATCTACCTGTGTATTATACTTCCTCAAAATCCAGCTAGATTCAATAGAGATATAATATATTGGTTTTTCAATCATTTTGTGCCTGACTTCAGGGCTCATTGTGACAATGAGATAATTAGAATGTGCCTTGATAATGCATTTAAATCATGGCCTGAGATTAACTACAGTGTATTTACGCAGACCTGGAAAAACATTCAGGGTATTGACAAAGTATCCAAATATGAAATTAATGAATGCAATAAGCAAGATCTTTTGGATTGTTTCAAAAAATTTATTAAATATTTATAATTAATATTTATTTTAGAATCTTCACGAAGTAATATAATGAGGAAATTAAAAAATAAATTAATTTGTATATGTTAATACAATAATACATCTTGTAAATATTTTATAATACAAAACTAAGGACCTCCCAATCGTATATTTCTTATATTCAAAGTCTTCATGTGTAGCTGTTTCATCAATGCTGAAAATATGATCTGTATAGCCACAATATTTATTTATAGAATTCGAAAATAAAAAAAATCGGATGTAAATAACTTTTTGTGAAATGGTTTATAGCTTGTTTATAATTTTTTTTTGAACATACTGTCGCGCAGCAGTTGAAAACTCTGTCATATATTTTAGAGCAGAGTATAAACTAAAACTTTTTAATCGATTAACTTTCGTTTCTGGTTAAAAATATACAATTTAAATTTCTGATTTATCACTGAAATTGATACTATTATCTACATTTTATTTATAAATTCGTCAAATATTTTTGTTTTTTCATAAATTAGCAGTTTTTTCTTATAAAATTTTATACTCTATAAATACTTTCAATACGCACCCAACAAATATAAAACTATTTTTTCTTGTGTGCTAAAATTTTAATTGCATTCTAGTGTACTCCAATTGAAAACACTGATCTAATGTCAGGGCGGATTCAAGGGGTGCAGAAAATGCAGTTGCATAGTGATTGTGATTTCCCGGGAAAAATAAAAAATTTTTATTCATATATAATATACAAAATATGTAAAAACATTAAAAATTGTAGAGACCTTAATTAATTTTAGAAACAAAAAGAAATTTAATTAATAAAATAACACGAATCTAGATTGAAATTTACAAATTTAATTAGAAAAAAAATTTATATATTTTAGATTGTTGAAAAAGTGTTTCAAAACACACATAATATTGATAGATTCGTCTTCGTGTTCTACGTTTTGTAACAAAATTAGAAACAGTAGAGAAATATCTTTTATTTTGTGTTGACGTAAATTGAACGGTCATAAGGGCTTTCTTTAATTTTAACAATCACGATGATAGCGTTCCAGTTTGTAACAACTCATAGTATTTTTCAAAATAATATTGGAAAAAGAGGATAATTTTCTTAAGCGTTAGTAATTTGTGGTTGGAATAAGAGGTTTTTAAAAAAAGTATTGAAAAAAGGATATTTTTCCATTAAGAGCTGGAAAATTAAATTTTTTATTTGTAGTTTGATGAAGTGAATTTTTTTCATAAGACTAAATCAATCAAATTTTAACTGAAAAAGGTTTTAATTTATTAAAACAATATAGATGGCGCATAACATTACATGTCATTACTAGGGCAATTTATTTATGACCAAAAATTTGAAAAAATTATGAAATTTTAACAAAAAAATATGACTTTTTATGACAAATTAATTTATTATATTACAATAGAATATATTCGTTTTTAAAAATTTTTTTCTTGAATAATAAATTCTTCAACATCAAAAAGCATCTTTCAACACTTAATGATGAAGCTTGACAATTCAATAGCTGAGAATAATTTTTGGTGATACGCTCTTATTTACCATATTCTTTATTGTTAAGATATCGTTTTTGAGCCTGTTTTCAATATATGTATTTATTGAACACTCATCTGTTTCAAATGTAATACAGTCTATCAAATGTAATGCTTTTCCAATCGTCATGAACTCGCTCTCAAGTTGTTTAATTATTTACAAAAGAAACATCCCACTTCAAACAAATTTACATCGAAGGGAAAATTGATGCGAGTAGTTAATTAAAATAGATTATTACAATGTATCTAAATAAAAAGCAGTTAATTATAATTACTGTTGTGATTACTACTCTTAAAGATAATTAATATTAAAATAATGCACTTGAAACATAAATTGTTGATTTTAATGACATAATTTGGTACATTTAACATTTAAATAACGGAAATCAATGAAAATAAATATTTTTTTTAAATAATACCTTTATTAATACTATTATGACAATTAATAAAAAAATATATTATTCTAAATAATAGAAATAGATATACCCCATTAAATGTGTTTATTAGAGTTCCCTCATACATTTCTAACAAATTTTTATTATTAAAAAGAAAAATTACTTTTATGACATTATTTTCGCCCTATTTATTAATTAACAATACTAATTTAGTTTATAATTACTTCTTATTTCTAAATTTTTTTTTAATATTTATTATTTTCAAATATAATTTAAAAAAATGTGTGGTTGTCATAGAAATTTTAGACCTAGTGATCTCGATTAGCCAGAGTCATTACTGATTGGTACCGCCTTATTTTGGTTTGTATACAAACGAATGTAAATTTATGAGTGTAGTTTTTGGCATCTATACATGCAATTGTCTCGTAAGGGTTAAATTTTACAACTCGTTTAATTTTTAAAAAGAAGGAAAATTGGGGTTTTTGACCAGTAAGATGTGAGTTTGGGAGGTTGAAATTTATTTTGCTAACACCCGGAAAAAACTGTAATTGAAATGTGGACTTTATAACATTTTAAGACCGGGTACTTATTTAAATAAAGTGGAACACACACAAACAAAAATCTCTAATATAATTTGATTTTTTATTAGAATATGTTAAATGTCATTTTTGAGTTTTTTTATTCATACTATATTAGTTTTTCTGTTATGTACTACATACAAACCGTATTTAGTTTTCTTAGGTGGGCGTTTACATAAATAATAATGAAATATATAATAAAAATTGATTGTTATAAACTTTTGAAATTAAAATTAAGCCATGAAAAATGATAATTTGATTTGAGATTAAATCCTAAATTTTTAAATTTGTAGTATAGATTTAATTATGACAATTTCGTTATTAATTGATTAAATATACAAATATTAATAATGCAAATATTCTGAATTCAAATCAATAATCATAAATTATAATAATCGGTGAACATAGCTTTTAATATACATAATATAATATACATATATAATTAACATATATTAAAACAGGGATGGGCAACCTTTTCCATTTCGTGGGCCACTTTTTTATACCAAAAAATTCTACGGGCACCGTTTTTAAAAATTTACACTTGATATATTTTAATTTTAACTGAAATGAAACGGTTATAATATATTCAACAAAATAAAATCCAGGGCGATCTGAAAATTTAGAACTGGTTTGATTAGATTAAATACTTGTTAATAATTATACTATACATATACATATTAACATATTAACACTATAATCTTGTTTTAATTAAATTTCAAATGATAAATATTTTCAAAGCTACATTTATCAAGAATAGAACTTATGTCTAGTATTATCTGTCCCATTTAGTTTATTATTCGCTTCTATAGATGTGAGATCGAGTTGTTAAAGTGTATGTAACTGAAGATTAATTAATATGACAATTTTGATATTGTAGATTAGGGGTTCCCAAACTCATTTTGCCTACCGCCCCTTTTTAGCAATATATTTTCTCAACGCCCTCCTAAAAAATTTTTCGACTACGTCGTATATACACTATATTTAAAAATGTACTCATTATTCAATATTTAATAATTAAAAAATTGTGTTAATTAAAAAAATATATTTATTACTGTCACTTTTTATATCAGTGGATCCCCGTGAACTTGCTATAAAAATATCCCCTTACAACCTTAAATTTATCAACGCTCCACTTTATCCATCTAAAATCGTTTTTGGGTATACAGTGTTTTGATAATCGCCCCCCTAACTGAATTAATCGCCCACTTTGGGAACGCATGTTGTAGATCATCAATATTGATTTTATAAATCAAAAGTAGTCAATAATTATTTAATTATAATTAAAAAACATGTTTTTTCATCTTCAATATATCTCGATAGTCGCACTTTTTTATATTGTTTTGAACTATATGTAATCAGGGATTGGAATTAATTGATTGAAACCAATTTAATTGCAATTAATTGGTAAAAGCTATTGAAAAATGAAAAATAATTGTAATAATTTTTTGAAATATAAATTAATTTCAATTAATTGATTATTGATAACATTATCACAATCATTTTTAAAAACGATCATGTGGTTATAATTAATATACTAGGATGCTGTCGTCTGAAGTACATAACAGTCAAGCTAGTAGGTTAAAAATCATTTTTCTGGTGACAAACGCGTTTATATTTTTCTAAAATTGCATAGAATAATAAAAAGTTATTAATATTTTATTATACATCAAACTATTTCAGTTCATTATATTTTATTTGCAAAATAGTATTTAAAAAATANAATTAGTCCAAAATATTAATTTTTAGTTATTTATTATATTATTTTGCTATCGAAGATTCATAAAAAGGGATTTTTCCCAAATCTATAGAAAAACAGCAAATCCAATATAAATATTATTTATTTTATTAGGTTTAATTTAAATTTATATTGCCAATAAATAATTAATGCGACATATCTGAAGTACAAAAATCATGTAAAAATATTTTTCCATTGTGGTCTAGAAGACAGTATAAAAATATTTTTGACGCAAAAAAAAAATCTTTTTTTGTTGTCTAGTGTAATAATTTGTTATTAAAAACATTTAATTTGTTAAATTATAATGTATTCATTGATTTTTAATTTATTATAGTCATTTCATCTCATTTATTAAACAATTTAGAAAAACCACCCGTCTAAGATACGACCTTTTCTTTGATAAGAATACTCAAAATTCATAATCCAATATCAAAACCAGAGATTGGAATTAATTGATTGCAACCAATTGAATTGCAATTAATTGGTAAAAATTATTTAAAAATAATCAATTAATTGCTTTATAAAAAATAAAAAATTTCAATTAATTGAAAATTGATAACAATATCATAATCATTTTTAAAAAATTGTCATGTGGTTATAATGAATACTAGGATGCTCTTTGTTCAAAGTACATAAAAGTCAAGCCAGTAGGTCAAAACATCATTTTTCTGGTGACAAACGCGTTTATATTTTTCTAAAATTGCATAGAATAATGAAAAATTGTTAATACTTTATTATACAGTGTCAAACTATTTTAATAGCATTATATTATATTTGCAAAATAGTATTTAGAAAATATTTTCATATTATTTATTTTATTTCTTTCTTCGAACTTGGAAATAAAATTGTTTCTGGAAATAAATAAAGCATGGTGGAACTGTGATACGCTACAACGAGTGTTGACAGTGTCAACTTGACACCTTAATATTGTATTATTATAAATTATAGTGTATAATTTTTAATTTAATTTTTGAACCACATAAAAAAATTTAATTAATTTTTTCATCCAACCATTCGTCAATATAAGGATTCAATTTATATTTTTTCAGTTATATGAAAAAAACCAATTAATTGAAAATTATCTTTTCATTTTTCAATTAATTGCAATTATTTTATTTTATTATTTATTAATTGGTTGATACAAAATAATTGATTGCAATCAATTATTTCCAATCCCTGATCAAAATTGCTCAGATATGACTAATGGTGTGTCGAACGCATATTTCGATGATTTATAAATTTACTACAGTACTACCGTATTGCAGTGGATTTTAAGTTTTATTGCTTAATATTGATCGAAAAGCCATCTGTTAATCACTTTTAACATATCCATTAAAAATTTATATATTACTTGTATCCAGTGCGCAAAAACTTCAATAATACATTCAGTAACATTGCTGTATTTTATTGGAATTGAAAAACCATATTTAAGAATTTGCAAAACCAGTAAAACATTTTCTGCATTGCCCACAATATATGACTGAACAACGGAATATTCATCACTCGAAAAGTTTGACCAGTTTGTTCTGGATAATATTGATCGATAATAAATACAATCCCCGACAGTATATCTTTCATCAATGTTGGTTTCAATAGAAATTAATTTTTTCATCCATTTTGGGTCTAAAATATTATGCTTAATCTAAGCATAATCTTTAAATAATAAATAAAATGTCTGTTATATATATTTATATTTTTTTTGAAATTTAAATACATGTAATTATAATTATTAGATATCTTTATTGTTAAATTTTAAACATTTTACTGTAAAATTAACATACAAATTATTATTAAAGTCTATTATCTTTAGTAATACATGTACAATACATTCCTGCAAACATCTCTACGGAAACATATATGTATAAAATTTTAAATAAAATTAACTTCTAATTAATGTGAAGTTTTAAAAATTTGTTAAAATATTCCCTACTTCACAGTAAAAACTCATTTTATCATTTTTTTACCCAATATTATGCAGTTATATTAATTTCCATTAAAATTATGTTGATTTTTATAACAACATTATTATCCTATTTATTAATCTTAATAATAATAAGTTATTAAATTTTCACTTTCTAAACAAATTTTTCATTTTTATAACAATTAATTGTCATTTTTATCAGCTTTTAATTCACTTTTCAAAATTATAAATATCAGACTATAATAATTACAGCATCTCAGTGTTTCATCGGTTTTTAATTTTTTAAGTGGACCAACTGTCTTGACCAGGTGTGTCAATTATGCGACCGCGGGCCATTTGTGCCCCCATTTATGGAATGTGCGGCCCCCGTTATAACAAAATTTTTAACCCATATTTTTCTTGATTTATTTATTCCTGATTATAATTTGAGCATTACTTATACATTTAATAATGTAATAATAATAATGCACTTTTACATTATTGTTTCTTATTTAATTTTATTAATTATAAATAAATTATTAGTTAGAAATGATTAGATAGTGAAAAAAAGTAAATATACAAAAAATACGTTTCACCAAATGAACGTATTAATCCTTTCCTTATATAAAATTGAATGTCGGTGTGTGTTACCGTATATTTAAAAAATAAATTCTTAAAATTTAAAAAAACCCAATTTCTAATAATGTTGATATTTATTTTTCATTTTGCGAAATGTAGTCCTTCAGGGTGAAACCCCAATTTCCCCCTTTTTTTAAAATAAAATCAGCCAAAAAATTTAAAAAAACATAAATCTATCAAGCGTTTTAAAATTATTAACATTTTTGTAAATAGAAAATCTCAGCCTCAGAAAAGTACATCTTCATGATAAAAATATTACTTCATTCCTAAGGAAATAGTTTCTATTATTTTCCTGAAATTTTGAGGTCTCGTTTTTGGAAAATAGTGGAAGCTTCATTGAATTGACTTAGAATAATTTTAGGAGTAGTCAAGAGATTTTATATTATATATACAAATTAGTTGTCATGTGTAACTATGTGTGAATTTTGTATTAATTTTTCATCGGTCAAAATTTCACAAAACCGGATAAATATAATTTATATTCAAATTTATAAATTTATATTGGAAAATGACATATTTGTTTAGAAAGTAAAAAATGAATTTGAAAATACAATTTTCTTACATTTTGGACAATTAAAGTTAGATGAATGTGATGATTTGCTGCTGCTATTTTTCCTAAAGTCATAAAGTTAGCAAACAATAAAAAAGATGATTACTTAAAAGGTTTTTTCATAAATAAAAATTGACTGATCCACTCTAAAAACAAAATTCGACATATTTCTACATGTGAATCAACAGGATCGTTTCCAGGTTTAGATAGACTTAAATTTTCTATTTCTTCTAAGACAAATTAAATAAAGATTATGTATAAAGATTAAAAAAATAAATTGATAAAAATTTAAATATTAAAATTTACCGGAATTATATCCCATCGACACTTCAAAAATGATGGATAGATAATGTAATTTAAATTGATTAAAAACAAAAGAGAAAGTTTTGACTCTTTGAAATTGATTAAGTTTAATTTTGAAGGTCTAAAAAGAATCAAATTAGTAAAAGAAAAATAAACAAATATAAAAGAATAATACATTAAACACAATGGAATTGAGTAATACGATAAACAGATACTTTGTATCTTCAACCTTAAATTCTAATTTCAGGTTTAAATTAACATCTGAAAAAGGTTCGATATCGGGTGAGCAATTTGATCCTAATTTTTAAATTAAAAATCTGTTATATTCAAAATTTTGAATAAACCTTGAGGAAACCGAGTAAACATATCACTCGTAATGTAGCCTTGAGATCCAATAGTAGGAATGAGTTTACGAAACATAATTTTGCATTCTGTAGAAGAATTATCATTGAGAATACCGTACCATGTCATGAAAATTTCAAATCCAAACTTTTTAATGGCTAATGAGTTGTTTATATGTAAAAGTCGTGATAGATAACGTCCGAGTACATGAAATTGCCATCTTTCATGAATTAAATGTGGCAATCTCTCAATTATTTGCATTAACATAAATATCAAGTACTCTAAATCATCCATCGCAAATTTGTTCTTTTTATCTCGATATTCATTGTCATACGCTGAAACATTGTCCCAAAACACGTAAAAGATTTGAGAATAATTTTCGTTAAAAAATTTTTCGATTGCTAGAGGATCATTGCTTTCTACATTTAAATTAAATTTCAATTATTACAATTTCAATGAGTGTATAATATATACTGTATATATATTGATAAAATACAAATTGTATTAATTTATAAAGTGTTAAAAGTAAATTGTATGGTTAGAATTAACATTTTAATAAAAAATCATATTAAAAAGTTATAGATATCAGTTTTTCTTAATGGGGTAAAAGTGGTCCACTAAGTTGACCAGCATCCACCTGACCCATAGAGTTCTCGGTACGATAAGTTGGCGGTGGGTTAAGGATGTCTGACATATTTGATCATTATCAAAATAAAATTAATTAAGTTTAAATCAATCGGTACCGTGAGATGAGTTATTTTAATAAATCATAACTAATATTTTTTTAAATAAAATGGCCCCATTTCATACAATCGTGTAATGTTTACGTTTAAGAATAATGTATAAGATGAGGTAAAATAAACAATTTAAGTTTTTTTTTTGCTATGTAATTTAACGAAATTTCACCGTAATTAAATATTACCGAGAACAGAACGTATTTTTTTTAATTTAGATGTTGGATCCTTTTTATTGTCCAATATTTTGATTATAATTTTCTTTTTTTCAAAATGTCTTTTTGAAAACATTTTTATATTGACTTTAACCTATTCCTACTTTATTTCTCGTATAATTTTAAATTAAATTTTTAAATTTAATGAAAATATATCAACAATATCATTTTTATAAAAATATTTTAGATAAAAAATAAAACTTTATTTCTTTCAAATATATATATAATTTTATATTTCAGTACGAAGTAATGTTCATTTTTATGTATTCTATCTGGTCACTAGATAGAATACAGTATTTTTTCACTAGGCGCTAATTTTGGGACTTTACATAGTTCTGCCATTTAAAATATTGAAGTTAGAGATCTGCAACGAGTACGAACGTAAAAAAAATTTTTTTAATTAGTGACAGATATGGGTGAGTAAAAAAAATTAGTTAAAAAATTTAAATTTTAAATTTTATGTATCAGTACTGCTAATACACGTTACTGTCTAATACTCCATTACTGTACGTATAATTTGAGAGAATACTGATCATGAATCATGATATATGAATCTTAATCAAATAAAAAAATGAAATGACTGGTCGGTACACTCGGTTAATGCAAAAGTTTATTATGATGAGACATTGGCTGATGGAATTGAAATCAATGATACGATTGTACGTAAGGATAAATGTATACATAATGCTCAAATTCTCATTGTTTTGGTTTAATTTTGTTACTAATGGAATATTTTGTTTTGTTTACATGCATAACATTTGAATATGGATAAGATTAATGATGAAAAATGGTTAAATGACGAAATTGACAAAGAACTCGAAAATATTTCACTGTCAGATGCAAAAGATGATAATCAAATTAACCAAAAAGAAAATTATGATGAAAATGTATTTTTTATATACAATTGAAGAATCTTATTAGATGTTTTATTTAATTTTTAATTTATTATTACATGGAACGTAATGCATGGAAAATTGTTCTTGTAAAGTCTATTTTATGTATCCAATTTTTTTCGTATTTTATAGATTTGGCAAGGTTCTTGAAATTATAAATAAAACTAATTTACAAATTATAAAATGTATATTATGATAATTAGTATAATAAAATAATAAATTGCCTTAATGTAATAATTTACAGGAAATTTCATATTCAGAATCTCAGTCAATGAAAGCATTCTTAGAAAAAAGTAGAAAAATTTATTATTCCATCACAAATCAAAACGACGACAGTATGTTTTAAATTTATTTACGTGTTAGTAAATTATTGAAGCCATAATTTCGTGTTTTTGTTTAGATTTTTTAGTTACATTTTAAAATATTAATATTTAATACATCCTTACTTATATAAAACTAGGTTTACTGTTATGTAAAAATAGCATCTAGCTCTGCCGAGGGCACATTTCTATTCTACCAAATTATAAATTCACGTTGAAAATCTAACTTAAAAATCCTACTATTTACTATTATCAATCCTTTAAAGGAGTGGTTCCCAAACTTGTTTTAGGTGGACCAGTCATATCACATTATTTTTTACTTTAAAGTGAATTATTTCATCTTATTTTGTTTTGTTAACATTTGCGTAAATAATTTTTAAAACAATTGTTATGTTATTTTTTTAATTTATTAGACAGAATGTGTCAAAACAGTCCAATCCTAAAAATTGTCATAAATAGCATAAATTCCAGAAAAAATAAAATTATAAAAACCTATTTTATCATTTTCAATGTGATAATATATATTCAGTACCAATTTAATAAATACTTAAAAATACCAATTATGTATCAATAATTAACAAAATCAACACTTTATAAAAATATTTAAGGTGAATTTTATCAATATTGCAAAAGGTTGTAATAAATATAAAAATTATAATAACAAAGTTCTATTACTGCTACTTTTAGTAATCGTTGTTGTGGTTTTAATTTAAAATTTAACCAAAATCTTTTGAAAATGAGAATTTGAGATTTAAAAATTGCGAAGGAATGAATTATATAGATTTTTATTATAATTGGAAATGTGTAGACTACAAATTGCACTTTATTTGAAATTGTAGGATCAATATTTACATTTTCAATTTTTTATTTTAATCGAAATATTTAAAAATATTGGTTGATAATATATTAAAAATTATTTTTCACCGGGAATGCGTAGATTTCTGGGGTTGAAATATTGTATTTATATCAACTGGAATAAGCTCTATCAAATAAATCTTTTTTTAAACTTTCGGACGCTTAATTATTTCACATTTTTTGTTTTAGTGAAATATTTCGGAAAAAAAATATATGAATACTTAAATGCTTTTTTGACTGTTAAGGCGTCACTTATTCAGATTGAAATTTTTTGTGTGTGTTATCAGGATACAACTGTACCATCTGTAAATGTTTTTAAATTATAGGGCTGTTTTCATTAAAAAAAGGTAATTTGTGGTTTTGGCCTTGATGATATATTTTTTTAAATTTTCAAACTCGTTTCATTTTCAAAAAAAGGACAATTAAGCTTTTTGACCCGTAAAATGTGAATTTGGGAGGTTGAAATTTATTTTGCTAACACTCCGGAAAAAACTGTAATTGAAATCTGGACTTTATAAAATTTTAAGACTGGTAAATATTTAAATAAACGATAACACACAAATGGTTAAAAATTTACAAATGTATGTCTGTTTATTTATTTACTTATTTATTTGTTCGAGTTTATTTAAGAAAGTAAGGGGTGTCGAGTTTTACAAATTCCATATTCTTAAATCATTGAGCAGATCAATGTTTTATCGCAAATTTCAAAATCAGAAATTGAGTCCTTCAAGGTTAAAAATCCCAATTGTCGTTTGTATTTAAATTCAAACCCGTCCTAGAATTATAAAAATTACACATTCTAATGAAAAGTAATTCATCAATATTATGATAATTTTTAATTTCAAAATGTTATATCTTTACGGTCAAAACCACAAATTTCTCAGTTTTGTAAAATTAAGAAAGTCTTATAATTTTATACAACATAAATACTGGAATATATTTTGAATTTTGAGTTGAAAAATATCGGAAAGTGCAGTTTAAAATTTTTTTAGAAAAATCTGGATTTTTTATTGAAAATTAAAAAAATGTGTATATTTGTGAATTCTGAAAATTGGTCCGTAGGTATGAGATTATGTAAAATTTTATGACTAACGTAGAATCCGACTTCACAATTCACAGTGCAGAAACTGAGATTTCATCCTTAGAACAAAATTTGCCAACTTCTAATTAAATCATATCAAAATACAAATTATAAAAATCATGAACTAAGATAAATTAAAAATTTAGATGTTGAAGATAAGGATATAGGAAATAATGAAAACAATGAAACATATGAGGTAGTTATATAAATACTTGTGCCACTGTTATGATATTCTTCATGTCACAAACTGAAAAATTTTATATCACTGTAAATATCAGTTTTTTCAATAAGATACTGTAGCGCAGTGATTCCCAACGTGGGACGTCTGCCCACCAATGGGGCTTGTGAATATTTGGTTGGGTTTTAAAAAATTTAGAAAACAAAATAATTGATTAGTTATCAATTAGTTTATCAATATTAATTAGTTAGTTATCAATGATTTCTATTGTTACAAACTCATTGATAAGCTCAATTTTTAATAAAATTTACATATATATTTAGAGGTATTTTTACATGCGTTTTTGATTACAATGATGATCAAAATTTAGATATTAAAAAACCTTAAAATAAATTATTCCGACGAAATTAACGATATTATGGACAACAGTGCTGACCAACATAAAGAAAAATATGATGAAACCAACTTTCAACAAAATAATTTACAGGTACTTTTACTTTTACAAACAAACATGCATTTTTGTCAACTCTAAATAATTAATTATTTACATGTAGAATAAAAATCAAAGATTGATTGAACAGTGTAACATTGAAAATAACATTTTGGAAACGTCATATGAAAAAAACAATGTAATACAATGTACCAGTGTTTCTCAACTTTTTTCCCATTTATCCGCATTTGGAAGAACTTAAAAAAATTAGCTCACAAAAAAAATCAAAATAGTAAAAATTATATATTGGTTGGGTGCTTATAAAAATCCTTACTATATAAATAATAATATGTATTATAAGATTTTAGAAAGAAAAGATAAATTTGAGAAAAAAAGTTGTTTCGGTATAAAAACCAAAAAAACTAATGTAACTGGTCCTCTGTGAAATGGTACATACCTCGTTTTTATTTTCCGCGGCAACTCAGAAACTCAGAATTTTTTTTGGGCTCATTAGTGCCAAGGTTCACTACTTGAGAAACACTGCAATATACAATGTGGTAGTTGATAAAATTTTTATATCATAATATAATATAATAATTAATATATCAAAATATTTCAGTATTCCTATTAATTAGGGTTAATATTTTTATTTATAATAGTATATTTAGAAAATATTAAACGACGAAATTACAATAATAAAAAACGATGCACGTCAAATGAAAATTGATGTATTCTGTAATAAAATGAAGCTAAAAACATGTGCAAATATTATTATTCGATTTTTGAAAAATTCTGTAATATCGATAAAATCAAAAAAAGAAAAATTGAAAATGGATATAAAGCAAGAAATAAAAAATACTGATGAAAACGACAATCAATTAAATAATTGCACTGAAAATAATCAGTCCATAAACCCAAATAAACTTTATGAATTAGAAGAGATTACTATTGCATCTAATAAAAACAAAAATAATGAAAAAATACATAATGACATGAAGAATAAAAAAGCTGAGTATTTATCCAATTTAAAAATATTGAAAATCCAAGAAATTAATAAAGACTTCATAAGTCTTGACAATAATGGAAATGTATCTTATGTTTCTATAAAAAAAATTGAAAATAACCAAGATAATGAAGAAAAATTTCAAATTTCAAGTGATTTGAATACACATTGTATAAAAGATAAATATTCGAATAAAAATATACGAAAAGATGAAATAAAATGTACATCAACTGTAAAACCTGTAAACAATAATTCCATAAATGATTTGAAAAATCTAGAAAAGTCCACATTTAAGGTAGAAAATTTTATAGATAGTTTGTTTGACAAAGAAAAAATTTACAAACCAAAAGAGGAGATAAAAATGGAGATACAAAATGAAACAAAAATGTCCAAAATTACAAAAAATTCGATTAAATCAGATATTTCTAAAATTGTTAACAGTTTTGTAAAAAGAAAAGATTACATTCTTGATAAGTCTCTAAATGTTTGTAAATTAGATAAAATTGATAAAAAGAATGAATATTTGAAGGATAATGTAAATTTAAAAAATGAAAATGAAAAATTTGAAAATATTAAAAACATTGAAAAATGTGATAAATTTAGAATAATCAAAAATTCTAAAGATTTGGTTAATTCTACAAATGATGAAAAATGTGATAAAATTAAAAAAGATGAAGAAATAAAAAGTTTCGCAATTATTAAAAAAAATTTCAAGGACGTTCAAGTCAAAAAAATTGAAAAATGTGAAAAAGGTCAAATACGGTTAAATAAATGTCAAAATATAGACATGAAAAATAACCAGGAAATTAGTCGAAATGATGATGTGAAAATTATTGTGAAATGTGTGGAATTGGAACAAATTAAAGATTCAAGTTTAGATGATAATTTTAAACCTGTTACATTAAAGGGTTTGTCATGTACCCAAGATAAAAAGGAAAATTTACCAAATTTGAAGAATACAATAAATAAAAAAAATGATAATATTAATAATAACTCTATCCATCAAAATTTAAAAAAAACTAATGAAAACAAATTAGAATGTGGTGAAAAGATTAACAAAAATTTATTGAATTCTGATATATCCAATTTTAAAAAATTGAGAAGTGAATATTTGAAATTTCAAAAAAATGCGTAATATTTTATTATAGCTTTTCTGTTATGTACTAAGTACATTATTTTAATTTTAATTATTATTTTAGCATTTTATATATGAAACTCAAAAGAAGAAAAAAATATAATATTAACCAAGATTTGAAATTTAGCAAGTATTACAATAATTTGAATGAAAATTCGAATGATACTGATTTCGATAAGACTGTAAAGTTACTTAAAAATGTATGATTTTTAATAAAACAATTATTTATTAAGGTCTTATAAATTTATTTAGATTATTGAAATTGAGAATGTTGATAAAATTAACATTAATTTGAAAATATTAATCAAAAACAATATTCTCTTACAAAATATTTCAATACTACGAATTAATAATTGCAAAATTGAATCATTTTTTTTTGATGTAGTATATAGTAATCTTGTTGAATTGGATTTAAAGGTATAAAGCACATGTCCATTTTTATATGTATAAATATTTAGAATAATAAACTCAAGAGCGTGTATTTAAAAACATTAGTTAAAAAGTTGAATCATATCGATTTATCAAATAACATGGTTGAAAGTTTGGATTTTTGTAAGAGTGATCATGTTAATTTTGAATTTAAAATACTCAATTTGTGTAAAAATCGTATTTGTGAATTTGATTTGCTTTCGAATGATGAAAGGACATTTAATTTTTATAAATGTATTTTATATTTGAATGTGGACGAAAATTCTATTCAAAGTGTTGAATGTTATGATAAAGTCTCTGATTCAATTAATTATAATTGTACTAAGAAAATTATGCCATTTTTGGTTTATTTGTCGTTAAAGGGAAATTTTCTTACAAGTTCAAAAAGTATTTTTCAGTTTTCAAGGCTTTTATATGTAGATTTGTCTTATAATGAAATTGAAACGGTTATTATATTATATCAAAAAATTTATAATTATACAACATGTAATACATGATATTAGTTACTACAATTATTTGTATACTATGCAATGTATATTTATTATATCAATGAATATTATAAATTTAGATTGATTCAATGCAACAGTTCAATATTATTAATACTATCAATATGTCTGGAAACATTCTAAAAAAAGTTGATATTGATTCAAATATGTGCTCCATCTGTTTTCTAAAGTATTTAAAATTCAATCACAATAGGTTTATATATAAACATATTATTATATTCTAATATTATAATTATATATATATATATATGTTAAGTTAACAGTTAACGGAATTTATTTTTTCTTAGCAAATTTGTATGAATTAAACATTCCGTTAATAAAAATGTTATCTCTAAATATCTATAATCTATTTTTAATGATTAGCACAGTGGTTCCCAAACTTTATCCACCATCAACCACTTGTCACAAAAAAAAGGTGTGTGACCACATAATTTATAAATAAAATCCCCTTAATCCTGAACACGTCACTAAGGTAATATTTAAATTTTTTTATTATATATTCCTCCTTAAATCGAAAATTTAGCATTAATTTTAACATGGTAGCTCAATGGCGTAATTAAAAAAAATTATTAATTTCAAATTATTATTAATTATGATGAACTACCAGTGCCGAACCTACCGTATCCGAGACATTTCTACCGATGAATCTCAACGAAAATTTTTTTAAGATGAGGCTTTAATTTACTAAATTGAGAATTCAAAAATTTTTTGCATATCAACTAATTTGTGTGTTAAATTTAAAATGTCACCTCAATAGTCTTTAAAGGTGGATATGGTTATATGACATTATAATATGTTTACAAATTTTTTTAAGGGGTAGTTTTCATTTTAGGAGGGGCCACGAGCTTGCTAGGTTCGGTTCTGGGAACGATTATCGAACTAAGTTAAATCGTTACATAGATTAAATTTAACGCACATGAAAATTATTCACGTTATTCAGTAAATTTTCACTTCATTTTTATAAAATGATATTTACGTTCACGTCATTAATAATAATAAATAATCGATAATGAATAATATTCTAATTTAATATTATTGTTTAAAAAAAGGTTATGTTGATTTTATTAAAAATTGTTTTTGTGGACCACCTAGAATTTCCTGTGGACCACTTTGGGAACCACTGAACTAGCATAAACAAAAACTGACTTGCCCATTTTATTTTTGACTTATTTACAAACTCAATTTATTACGTTTTTTATCAAATTTTTTATAGATTTTAAATTAGATATAATTACTTATTATTGTGAAAATATCATTTTTTACTTTATTTTAATTCTGTATATAATTTAATTATTAAATTTTTCATGGATACCTAAAAAATTGATGTGGACCCTCAGGGTTCACATGAAAGCCATTGAGAATGATGGGTGTATAATACTTCGTCATGTATTATTCAAAAACTCATAATTACAAGAAATATGTTAAATAGTTTAATATAAGATATATATTAAAATAGGCCGTTTAATAGTTTTTATTTACAATTATTAAAAAATTAAATTCCGTTAACAAGTGTGTTATTATGGTGAAAATTTTATATTCCAATTATTTCACAAATTTAAAATTTAATTACATAATGGAATTTTCAATTCCGTTAATAAGGACTTAAACTGTATAGTATAAGTTATTTTTCACAGGAAATGCGCAGATTTGTGGTATCGAAATTTTTTGTAAATCCAATAAAAAAATAAATACTAAAGTGCTTTTTTGAACGTGAAGACGTCACTTTGTCAGACTGAAATTTTTGTGTGGTTAAGTGGATATAAATAACATGGGTATCATAACTAAGTGTTATTTGTACAAAGCACCAACCTGTTGTAATATAAAAATTCTTATTTAAAAACCCCTTAAATTAAAATTTAAAAATCTTATTTAATCGATAGTTATTTAAAAACCAAAAATTTTATAAACTTTGCATAAATTAGCATAATATCAATTTTATTTGAGCTGTCGATACGCTACAAAGCCATTTTAATCTATTCATCCAATTTATAATTTTAAAATCAAATTATGTAATTCCAGTATGTATTGTGATAGATAATTATTTAAAATTTATTGGTTTTTAATTGTTATCTTCTGTAATGTAGACTTAAATCATGAAAATAACTAGAAAGTATAAATTGGTGCAAAAATGGCATGTTGTGTAATAAATAAAATGCAATTCTACATAGCTTGTTTTAAATTTTACAACATATTTCATTTTAAACTAACGAATATTCTCAAATATACTCAAAGTTTTAAAATTAAAATATTGTTTTCATTATTTTTTTTTAAAAATATTCAAAATTTTTAGTAAATACATGAAAGGTTAAGCAATAAAATTATATTCTTTGATATCAATTATTTTGTGCCATAAATTTAAAATTTCAAATAAAGAGCCTTCGAGAGGTGCATAGGGTTATTTGACCCTATTTTTGGCGAAAATTTCAATTTTTCATTTTTGGTGGCCTCGAGTTGGGTAGGTTCGACTCTGCAGTTACGTATCTAGGTTGAGATTGTTTAAGTTACATGCTGTTGACTTTAGATTGTGTATGAATTTTTAGGGAATCACAAAGCTAAAGGGTAAGTTATTTAAAATATACAAATTCATTCTTTATTCAAATTATTTAATATTTTTAACTTTAACAAATGACGAATTTTCAATAATAATTGAAAAATTTATTTTTTCACATCCGATTTATTTTTTATTACATTCCGATCTTTCACAACTGAAATAGCCACAATAATAAACACCAAAAAAACTAATAACATTCCAATTATTGTAATAATTTCAAAGTATTCAAGTTTTTCTTTAAATTTTTTCTTTGGATCATCATCACCTCTAATTAAATCTTGAAGGTGTTTACAAGTAAAATTTGTATTTGTTTTATTAGTAAAATTTAATAGACAATAATTTGCATATTTTGAATTGTTAAAAATTGGTAAATACCCCTCCAAAAAAATTTTTTTCATTATTCCATCAAGACACACGGTAGATATTTTGGAATCATTTTTGGCAGGGTTTATCTTTTTAATTATTTTAGTAGACTTTTCTTTTTTGTAGCCAAATTTCGTAGTGTAATCAAAATGGGTACATTGAATACTATAATTTCTACTGATCATTAGATACTGAGTTTTGACGTGACAATTGTTAAAATGGGTTTCAGCAAAATATAAAAGTCCATTCACGACGTTGGTTTTATAATGTTTTTTATCGTATTTACATTTTGCTAGTTTATTGGTGTAGAATATTTTGCTAGGTTTTGAACCTTGAGATTTTACATGAGAATTTATGAAATTTGTCAAGATTTTTTGATCGCTTTTAATGAATGATCTACAACCATTAAACGAATACCAAACTGAATTTTCGTTGAGTGCATAAAATACTAGAGGGTCGGCGGGGTAATTTATCAAATTTATTGAAATTGTATATGTTGGAGTATTTATCGTTTCAATCCAATCTATTCCATTGTAATTAACGTACATGTATGATTTTGAGTTTGATAACGTTGTTGAGACGCGAATGACTGATAAACCAATATCGAAAAACTCTATTTTGTTCAAGCAAACGTTATTTTTAAGCGTTAATTTACTAAATATATCACCATTGTCGTACGAGTCATATATTTTGCAATTTTCGTGGATTAATACGATTGTATGCCATTTAAATACTTTTACATATATTTGTGGTTCCTTGTTAAAAAAAATACCTGTTGATGAAGTTTTAATTAAAGCTGTATTAGTTGTATATATTCCGAATACCTTTTTACCATATGAAACATCAAATAAACACAAAAATGAAAGCCAGGCAGTGTCACATTCGTAGTACTAAAAAAATTATTTTTTTATTATTTTTTGATGTAAATTACTAATGCTGAAAAAATTATTTTTTTACGTAGTTTTTCTGCTTTTACAAGAGTAATTTTCTTATTGTTAAAGTTTAAATTTCCTTCAATTTTATGAGTATCTTGATGAAATAATGATTTTGAATCGTTTTTGAAAGTTACCAAGTGTATATTATTTGCACTAGTTATTTTTCGGATATTACTTATAACAATCCTCTTTTTATCTTTATAAAAGTTCAATTTTACCAGTTGATCAAAACCATCAGTATAAACTACACCAGAATGGTCATGATAATGCAAAGTTTTTAAATTGTTAACTTTATAATTCAATAATTTGTTTTGCTTTGCCGTATAAATGTTATTTGATGTATAAAATATCCACTTTTCATTGAATTTAATGAATTTGATTTTTTTTAAATATATTATACTACCCGTTATAATCAATTCTCCAGAATGTTTGTTTTTACACATTATTATTTCTTTTTTCTTTTTATTCTTCATTATGTCCATTAAAATTATGTCGTCTATTTGATATTCATATATTTTCAATACGTCGTACTGGAATGTATATATTTTTTTAAAATGTAAATTCCCATGCAGAGTCATATTGTATATTTTTATGTTGCTTAAATTGTCACATATTATTATACCCATTACATTATAAGATTTATTTGTGCATTCGTTCGGCAAGTTTACAGAATTAAGCCATGATGATGAAGTCAAGGTTGAAAATTTTTTAACCAAAATGATTATTGTTAATATTGATGGAATATGCGTAATCATGTTGTAATTGAATAAGTATTTTAATGTGTTTGTCTTATTTTTTGTTTACATGTATAGTTTTTACTTACATGTATTTTTACCAATTTTTTGTTTACATTATATTTTTAACATTTATTCAAATTTTATGCAGGTGATACTGTTTTTTTAAATTTTGATTATGCTATCTTTGCAGATCAACAAATAATTATAACAGCACATATTAAGTTTTACTCATGTTTTTAATTGGTATATGTTGTTTTGCAAAATGTGAGTATAACCCTACTTACTTGTTTTATTATTATTTGGAAATTATTTGCTCTGAATTAATCGAAAAAATATTACACTACCTTGTATGTTATGTGTAATGTACATTGTAGAAAGATAAGCTGGTTGTACTACAGTATACAGTCAGCGTTAGAAGTATGCCAACAAACTTATTTTTTTTGGATAAATTTTTATTTTAATTTTATGTACAGTAACATTCAAAATTAAGTCAACACTAAAAATATTTAAATATAAATATAAAATATAAAAATTGAATTAAATTATTTCATAATTTAAAGAGTCATCATACAAAATATTAAAACAAAATATAAATTAAATATTATTTAGTATTTTTTTTATGTTTTTTGTTGACATACTTATGTCGCGTAATTTATTAATTCAGAACCTTGTATGTGTCTTTACACTGCTAATATTTTTTTTAAACTTTCAAAATATTTTAAAATAATATTATTGTATCTTTTTCATGAATTTGTTTTTAGTATAACTGAGGTTAATTTTTCAGAAAATGAAAAAATAAATATACATTCTATGGATTTTTCGTTTAATGAAATGAAAGGTAATTTATTGTATTAATATGTTATGTATCAGGTTGCGACGCAAAGAGGTTTAAATATTAGTAAAAATAAATAATAAAAATTAGTAGTTTAGCGGGTACACATGACAAAACGTTTTACTATACCTATTAGAATTTTTTTTCTAGCACCCGGTTAAGAAACGTGTCCTAGATGTTTTTATAGTACAAATCATAATCTAATTTTTATTTAAATCAATTGATGCATTTTTTATAGTGAATACTGTGTTTTTTTATTTCTAAATTCAAATTCTACTCAATTATAATAAAAAATATCTAAATATATGGAATACACGACGTGTAATAATTAATACCATTAAACCAAGATAAAGATAAAAATGGAAATAAAAAGCAAGCCCTATTAGAACTTATAGTGACTTAAATTTTTGATTTGTTTATATCGCCGTCAATGGTTCGTACTTTTGACTAGCCTGTTTGTATATAATCATCCTAGAATGTATTCTATATTTATAATTTAGTTGATTCCATAAAAAATATATCTAAAAATGAATACGAAATACGTGATATTCAAAAGGAAAAGTGTTTTCAAATTGTTAAAATAACACAAAATAATATTCAACTAAATTTTCTTAATCAAGGACGTGAAATATCCCGATATATTAATGAATTCAGAGAAAGGTTCATTTAATATACAATTGTAGGGTGTCCACTTTTTTATTAAAAAAGCCGTTTTGCACGTGGATACATTTTTCATTTTACACATTAATACAAAAATGTTAATATAAATATTTTTATGGAAATCATTATGTATTATTATACACAGTGGGTAATACATAGTCTTTATTTTATACGTATAGTGTTAATATCCTTACTTATATAATATGCTACGCAATATGTGTTTGTGTGTGTCTGTGTGTGTGTTACCGTTTATTTCAATAACTACCAATCTTAGAATTTTATAAAGTCCACATTTCAATTACAGTTTTTTCCAAAGGTGTTAGCAAAATAAATTTCAACCTCCCAAACTTACATCTTACGGACCAAAAACTTCAATTGTCCTTTTTTTGAAAATCAAACAAGTTCGATTATTTAAAATAATATATACTCTGATAGGCATTTTAAAATCATAAATATTAGCATAAATTTAAATTTAAAACAAATATATCTTCAGGGCTAAAACCACAAATTACCCTTTTTTTTAATGAAACCACCCCTAGAATTTCAACAAATTTACCCTAATATAATAAACAAATAAAATGTGCCCTCGGCAGAGCTAGGTGCTGTTTGTACGTAGTACATAACAGTCAATTTAGTATATTTAATGAGCGATAACAATTTGTGAGAGATATTATATTTATAATGTTAATTTAGCAACATCTTAACTGAAAAAACCACGAAACTAAACCATTTATTTGATATTGCAAATACCATCTTATCGTTTTTAAGTCCTGAAAGGTAAAAATAATATAAAAATATATGAATTTTTTACCATTGCAGTGGTATTAATGTTTCAGTTAAAATGATGAAATGTGTTTACAGTTACACTTATAGTTAATAAAAATGTATTATAAAAAATATCTAAGTACTTGTAGAAATATAATAAAAACTAAATAAGAATTAAATATTAATTAATTACTGAAACTAAAAATAACGTTAACCTAAAATGTATCCAAAATTTAACATATTATTTTAATTTTAATGACTTTTTATATATTTTTTAACTTTAATTATTTAGCGTAAAGTTCTCTGTAAAAATTTATGATATTACATCCATTGTAATAATCCAAAAGTATTATCGTAAAAAGAAAAAAATTGAAAAAGAAGAAATTCAAATGAAAAGGTGCATTTTTTAATAAATAGTATTTCTATAATGTACAATTTACTTGCATAATAATGTATTTACATTATATATAAATTGAATATGTGTGTGTTATCGTATATTTTTATAAAATCGACTGTCGTAGAATTTAAAAAAACCCAGTTTCTAATATAGTTTTACGTAGGGATGTTGATATCTATTTTTTAGTTTCTGAATTTAAGTCCTTCAGGGTCAAAAACCCAATTTGCCTTTTTGTTTAAAAATAAAATCAGTCAAAATTTTAATAAAGCATGCATTCCAGGACGCGTTTTATAATCATTAACATTGTCTTAAATTTCAGCCTCAAAAACGCACACCTTCATGGTCAAAACCACAACTTACCCTATGTTTTACAAATCAAACATGTCCTAAAGTCGTATAAATCATACATTCTGGGATACTTTTTAAAATAATAAGCATTATCGTAAATGGCAACCTCAAAAAAGAGCATTTTCACGATCAAAACTACAAATTACCCTTTTATTACAAAATGATATTAGTCCTAGAATTTTTAAAATAATTACAGGTGATACAGTTATGTCCAGTTAATTGACTTTAAAATTTCCAATCTGAGAAAGTGACACCTTTACAGCCAAAAAAGCAGTTTATTATTTATTTTTTTTTATTTCGTAACTATTTTATTAAAGCAAAACATTTGAAATAATTAACTGTCCGACAATTAAAAAAATTATTCTGATACAGTTTATTCCAATTGATATAAATACAAAATATCAAACCGACAAATCTACGCATTCCCGGTAAAAAATAACTTATAATATATTATCAACAAATATTTTTGAAATGTTTGAATTAAAATTAAAATAAAAAGGTAAACATAAATTCTACAATTTCAAAAAAATGTGAATTGAACATTTAAACATTTCCAATAAAAAAATACTAATTAGAATTTAAAATTCCCCGGTCTTATCGTCGTCCTTGGTCGTAAATTAATACAGTAATTTAAAGTTCAATATATTTGTTATTATTAAATTAATTTAATAAAAAACTAGCATTTATCTAAAAAATCAGCGCAATTCATGTGCATTATTGATACAGAAATGGTGGCGCAAAAATTGGATCAAAAAAGTGAAATTAAAATTAATAACTGTATTTTTATTTCATAGATATATTTCAAAATAACTATATTTGATACAACTTTTTAATTTATATTGTTTACTTAGACATGCATCAAAACATACCTAGCAAAAAAAAAGTTTGAAAAAATCAGATTAGAAAGTGAAAATTATATAATTTTTACTCAAAAAGATCAAGTACATACATATTATATATATTATTAATTATACATTTATAAGATATAAAAATTTAAATTTCATGATATATTTCATGATAAAATGGTAAAATCAGTTTTTGACTGGGAATGCGTTGATTTCTGGAGTTGAAAAAGTGTGTTTATATCAACTGGAATAAGCTGTATTAGAATAATTTTTTTTTTTAAATTCTAATAATAATTTAATTATTTTAAATTTTTTGTTTTAATAAAGTATAATTGTTTCGAAAAAAAAATTAATACCAAAGTGATTTTTTGGCCGTGAGGAGCTCAGTTTTTGAGATTCAAATTTTTTGTATGTGTTAACTGGAGATAAATGTATGCGCTGTAATTTTTTTAAATTTTTAGGACTATTTTAATTTTTTAAAAAAAGGGAAATCAGGGGTTTTGACCAGGTAGAGGTAAGTTTCTGAGATTAACATTTATTTTAATAACTGCCCTGACAAAATCTGACTTGAAATTTGTGTTTGTTAACATTCTACGACTGTCATTTATTGCTAGAAGCTGCAACACACAGAGACAGACATTCAATTTTGTATAAGTTAAGATAACTTTTATCTTTGTATATCTTATAATTTATTAATTATGTTATATTGGAATACTTTATACATATCAATAATAAAATTATGATTTAAAATAACAATAGAGAACAACAGAAGATTTAAATCTTAATTTTAATATGGATACAAATTTTGACATAAGTTTTGATGGATTAAATGATGAAACCTTATCAAATGAAATAGACAATATTAATCAAAATACTAAAATTTTTTCCATTGATCCAATTAAAGTAAATGATAATTGTAAAATGTCGAAAAGGCCAATGATTCCACAAAATATTAGAAAGACCGATATTGCATTTTGTCATAAAGGTAAATATATATTGTATTGATATCTTATTTAATAATACATCGTAGTTCATTTATTATATATATTGTATTTTTATTAATTACATTAAAATGTCGATTTATCAATTATCATATCATAAATATGATCATTAACGTCAATACGTTACTGGTGAATTATTTTAATTACAATGAAAATTTTAGTGTACTACATTAATAATACACGCATGCCATTTATCATTTATAGTACTATCAATACATACTATTAATTGAATATTTGGTGTATTATTGCTCATATGTTTTCAGTGCTGTTTCACAATTATAATTAGGCTTATAATTTAAATCACATTTTAACATCACGCAATGTAGGTGATGCACATTTAATGATTTTACATTTATTTAATTATCAAAGGATGTATTTAATACTCTTGTGTGTTCCTTTCCATGTTAATAATATTTTAGATAATTTGAATTGTAATGTCTAACATACTAAAATGTCAATTAAAAATTATACACGTTGAATCTATTTCTGATTATACGTTGTAAATTTAACAATGTATTAATTTTTCGTAGTTTCCCCAAATAATATACCTTGACTTTTGCAGTTTAGGCCCGATTACTTGCTTATTATTATTTTGTGTAAGAATTGATTTAACGCTTTTATTGCAGCGTTCACCATCTTAAGTAGAGGTGTCAAACTTAATTTGATTGACAGTCAAATGCAGAAAAAAATATTACGCGGGAGATTAAAAAAAATTCTTTTATTCACGTGAAAAAAATTATTAAAAAATTAGTTTTAATTAATAAAAATATCAATTTACTACTATTACTATACTACTGTACTGTACTTACTGTACTATACTAATAAATGAAGTGGTGCAATTTGTCAGTTAATTAAAATTAAATAAATCTTGAATCACATTTTATTTTTATATATCATGTGTTTTCATTTATAACTTCAAAAAAATAATATTATTGTATGTATTCATTAATATACTTTTATTAATAATTCTATAATTTTATCTTTAATTATTGGAATATGTTCCATAATTATGTTAATTCGTTATAATGTAACCCGGATAAATAAATTGGGTGAAAAATAATTATGATTATAATTATAATCATCACATTAATAATTGTTAAAATGAATATTTACCGTACTTTAGAAATTAAGAAACGTTTTAATAAGAGGCATTAGTTGAAAAACTTTGGAAAATATTGCCTTAATGTATATTATAATGACCTCAAATTATTATTGAATATTATTGTATTATTATATATTAATTTCTAGCACAAGAAAATAAAACTAAACGTACATTTGAATGGGTTCTCAATTATCCCAGAAATGACAATTTTAAAGAATTAAAGTAATTTTATTAATAATTAGGTGTATTGTTATGTACTTTGTACAAATATCACCTAGCTTTACCGAGGGTAGACTTTAAAGTGTATTTTTGACCTTGAAGGCACCATTTTGTCACATTGAAATTTTTTGTATGTGTTAACTGGATATAACTGTATTAATTGTATTTTTTAAATTCTAGGACTATTTTCATTTTTAAAAAAGGGTAATCT
Source organism: Intoshia linei (assembly GCA_001642005.1). Lineage (NCBI taxonomy): Eukaryota > Metazoa > Orthonectida > Rhopaluridae > Intoshia > Intoshia linei. The sequence continues at coordinate 102,393 of LWCA01000001.1, read as the reverse complement.
GTGGTTTTGATGGCGAAAATTAAGTTTCACGTAAGATTTGAAAGTAAGTAAGAAATTTGACAAACTCAGAATTTTCATAAAAATAACATTCCAATATAATTTGTTCTGTTCCAGAAAGTAAGAAATTTCAATCTCAAAAATGGCATCTTCCTGGGCAAAACCACAAATTACATTTTTTATAAATGAATTAAAAATGAGTCTAAGAATTTTAAATAAAAATACTGAAACAGATTTTAATTTAATGATAAAAATAATAAATTGTAAGTTATAACCTAAAAACTAACATCTTCAGTTAAAAACCAAAATTACCCATTTTTACAAAAAATAAAAAAACTAGTTATACAGTTATTTCCAGTTAGTACACAAAAAGAATTGCAACATCCCAAAATTACGCCTTCACGTTCAAAAAAGAATTAAATATTTACTATTTAACCGTTCATAATTTTATATCAGAATTGATAAATTAAAATCTAAAGACACGATTAAAATCAAAAATGATGTTAGGTGTAATGAAAATACTGGAAATGGTCGAAACAGAAAAAATGGAACCACGAAATATGATAATACATGTATTATAATTTTATATGTTGAATTGTTTATATTATTTTTTTAGTTAATTCAATTCGAAAAAATAAATCTAATCGTATTAATTCAACGTTATATGATAAATATCATATGACAAAATCGTGGAACACTGGAAAATTATAATTTGTAAATATTTTAAGAAATTTTAATAAAAACATTTGTTTCGTAAAACCACTATTCAAACAATTTAAAATCTTTAAATTTTTTTTAAAATATATTAATCCTTACTTAACTTAAAACTTTAACTTATATAAAAGGCTACGTGATTTTTATTTGTGTGTGTGTTCCACTTGATTGAAATAACTACCATTTTTAAAATTTTTTAAAGACCACATTTCAATTACAGTTTTTTCCGGGACGTATAATAAGATAAATTTCACCCTCTTAATTTCACATCTTACAAGTTAAAAACCCCTGTTGTCCCTTTTTTTGAAAATCAAACGAGTTGGAAAATTTAAAAAAATATATACGCTGATGCGGATTTTAAAATCATAAACATTATCATAAATTTAAATTTAAAAAAATGACATATATTCAATGTTATCAATAAGTGTTATAATTGATGATTAATAATCACTGATCATCATTATAATCATCTGATTAATTATTATAATATGTTATAATATTATTATGATTTATTGTAAAGTTTCATTGGGTAACACAATTTGTGATGATGGGACGTCACTATCTCATGATATTATTATATTTTCATTCTTAATAGATTTATATGTGATGAATGGAAAATAATTAAGACGTTTAATTGTCTTAATAGTCTTAATAATAAATTAATATTCATTATTTTCCAAGAATTATAAATCATTGTTGTCTTATTATTTTTATAAATTAACATTAACTAGAGACCCGTCCATATGTTTTGAGTACCTTATAAAATCTTTAATTATTTTAATAATAATAATATTAATTAATAAGTGTTTTTCATTAATTTATTTTATATTTCAGGAAATGTTATAGTATGTATCATGTATGTATATATATGTATATATATATATATGTATGATCATAGTATATATGATCGGAAGTTATTAACTAAATTTGAAGATTGTTAGATAATTATTAGATATTCGAATGATGATATTATTGCATTGTAATAATTTTAGTCGTTTATATGTTTTGAGCACCCGTGATTAATTTTATAATTAAAGGTCATAATGAAATAAATTTAATTTAAAAATGTTTAATAAAGTCAGTACTTGGTATTTCTGCCTATTACTGAAAATACGTCATCTAATCTTCTCGGAATAGACTCTTAAATTTTTCGATATAATCGTTAGATATTTTATAAAATTCTTCCTTTGTTAATGTCTATAGTGACGTCAAATTTTGAGGACATCGTTGACGCACTCTAATCTTCAATTTACTCCAAAGATTTTCGATTATATTAAATCTCGACTCTGTGGTGGTCAATTTGGTAGCATATTTAGATTCTGATTTTGTATTTTTTGGCTCGTAAATCGTGATTGTGAGGCGAAGTACCATCATTTATGTATAACATTAAATTATTGTAAGTAAAAATATTTTAATATTAATATTTTTTTCAATCAAATATGTATATAATTTGCATTATACATTTAAAATTACGGATTCGTAGCCTATATACTCAATTAATCTAAATACATATTCATTTCTAATACATGCAGACTAATAATAATATATTTTATAAATTTTTTATGTGGATATAAATAAAATCCCATATAAATCACATTTATATTCCTATATATGTACTTTCCAATCATAAAACTAATATAATTTGAAATGCAATAAAATATGCACAAATGTATATATTAACAGAATATCAAAAATTATAGTCAATAATAACTGTTGAGAGAATATTGCCCAAGGCAAAATAACACATTTTGATACTTAAGATTTATATGAACAAAGTACTTGAACATTTCAATATATAATCTGATAAATTTAAAGTTTTAAATAATGTTGATTTTTCATTTTAAAATTATTTTAATTAATGCAATAGCATTGAATTAAAACATTAAAAGTAGCAAATATACTGAATTGTTTTGATTAAGTCAAACATATAATATTATAATTGTATTAAAAAAAGTCTACATGCATTAAATATTTCATTTCTAAAAACAAAAACAAAATCAACAAACTAAAAGACATAATTATATTTGCGTGACCACTAGACTTTAGATACAATGACCATTTTAAACCATTGAATTAGTCTTATCAATTCATTCATAGTCCTTTTCTTTTTATATATTAAAAATATGTTTATTAGTAACGATAAATAACAATTGTATGATTAAAATTCCATTATTTGACTTTATTCATGACTTGTTATTGTAATAATATTTTCCAGAATATTGAAATGTATAATTAAATAAATTATAGGGTGGAAAATTGTATTGTAAATTTTATTTGCTTTGTAATACGTTTGTTATACCGAACACGTTATTAATTTACTATGCTTTAATTTTATTGACAAAATAAAATATATTCATATAATTTCTTGATTTGATAATGTCAATTAAATTATTATATTATAATTATTATCCAATATATCAAATTAAATTTATTTCTATAACTGAAAACTTTTATTATATTTACAGATTAGCCGGTTTGTTGTGTATTTTGTACAAAAACTAGCTAGATCTGTTGAGTACATAACTTTAAATTTAATTATATTAATATTAATGATAAAATAAAAAAAATTTAAAACAATATTAGAATTTGTTTTATTAAAATTATAATACTAAATTTTTTTTAATTTTTTTAAAGAAAAGAGATCATTTGTGTTTTTGACAGTGAAGGTGAGATTGTCGGAGAGTGAAATATATTTTACTTTGTGCACTAAAAAAAACTGACTTATAATTTTTGTTTTTCAAATTTTTTTGGACTGTCAGTTTTCTAAAAATAAATGCCACAATTTAGTAGCAACTTTTACTTTATGTAATGATTACTTTATGTATATTATTATTGACATTATAATGTGAATAATAAATTACTTTTTAGTTTTTTACATACATTTATTGCAATTTGCAATAAATATGTTTGATAAATTAGTCAAATATATAAGAGTACATTTGTAATTTTTAATAAACATCTGGCTTTTAATTTACTGGTTTTAAATTCTCATAGATTCTTTGAAAAATAATATTTTTTTGTGTTTTACGATTTAATGACGATAATAATAACAATTTCGGATATTCGTAAATTTGATAATAACAATAAGCTGTTGGATGTATGATAACATCAATTGTTTATAAATCAATTAAATTTTACGGTATTATCAATTTAATCTGAATTGTATTAAATCTAATACATTAAATCTGTACTATTGTTTCAATATTAACATAATATATTTACATTTTTCAGTTTCAATTAATTTTTTCCTTATTATATGATACACTACAAATGTATTTTTAGATTAAGGCAAATTGCGTATTATTTTTTTTTTTAATAATATCACGTTTAAAATTATTTACTATAAAAATTTTATACATTATTAGCTTGACAGTAACGTACTTGGTGCAAACAGCAGCTAGTTCTGTCGAGGACCGATTTTTCAATTTATTAGACAATGACTGCATGATGTTAAAAACAATCAAATTATAGTTACACTCTAAAAAATCGTCATAAAAAATATATGAATCCCAGAAAATTTAAACTTTAAAATTTTAGTATGAATATTTACAAATGTTAACTTTTTAATTTTTAATTTTTAACTTTAATGCAAATATTTGAGAAATATTGGTTGATAATATATTTAAAATAATTTTTCACCAGAATGCGTAGATTTAATTTAATTTTGGGGTTAAAATTGTGTATTTATATCAACTGGAATAACCTGGATCAGAATAATATATTTTTTTAACTGTAGGACTATTTACATTTTAAAAAAAGGATAATAAATGGTTTTGATAGTCAAAATAAATTTTTTTTGTTTTCCGATTTATGATAATTTTTACTATTTTAAAACCAATTTCACAATTTATGTTGTATACTTCTAACATTTTTTTTCATTTTATAAAAAAGTGTAATTTGTGGTTTTGGCCGTGAAGATGTAGAATTTAAAATTTATCAAATTATCAAATATCAAAATTTTGATGATTTTAACATTTTTATCAGATTATGTATTTTTGATATATCTAGGACTATTTACATTTTATAAAAAAAGATAATTGTGAGTTTGACCTTAAAGGACTCAATTTTTGAAAACAAAATTTGCGATAAAATGATGTTAATATAATGATGAAAAATTAGTATTACGGAGTTTAATTTTTAAAACTCTACATTTGTACTTTCTTAAATAAACTGAAACAAACAAATAAATATAAATAATTAACATATATTTTTAACTAAAACACTATTATTATTAATAGGGAATAACTTTTAATTGTAATAGTTAATAAATTTGGATACATTTCTTAGTTTATTATAATTTTTAAATTGACCCATTTTACTAAAAAATGTAAATAAATCACAAAATTACCCTACTGTTACAACATAACGGAAGTATACTATTAATTAATTATAACGGAAATTCAATCGGAAATAGATTTTGAGAGTGTATATTAAATTTTATAAATATTTTGATAATTTATATTGAAAGATATTAAAATTTTTACAGATTATTTCAAAAAATCAATAAGACATGTAAATACTTTAAGACTTATCATTAATATTTCAAGTGTCTTTAACGGTCTTTTAAGTAGATTTTTATTGTCGGTGAATTATTAGATGCAAATCAATATATAAAATATTTTGATTAAATTTTTGAAAGTATATAATATAAAATACTATATAAGTATAATTAACAAACAAAAAAGTAAAGTAAATTAAATATATATCGCTTTTGGATTATTACGAAATACAAAACGAAACATAAAAAAATCATGGCCATATGGGTGAATTTAATGTAGATAACAAAAAAATAGTAAAATAATATAAAATTATTAATTTTGATGTATTCATAATGTTCATATTTGTTAACTAAAAATCAAATATTATCCACATAGGCGTTCAATAAAAAATTAAATTATGTGAAAATTTATAATGTAGTGTAAAAATGATTATTATTATTATTATTTTTAATTTGATTATATTTAGTCTACACATCATCCAAGTTGAATGCTTAATATGACATTTTAACTAAAAAAATTATATAAACTTTACTTATCATTATGTCAATGATCTCATAAATAAGAGTAATTGAAAGGTCTGATTGAATAGAAATTTTAAATTTACCTTAAAAAGAAAAACATCAACCTACTTTTTACTTAATTATTTAGTGTCAAAAATTTTTTTCTAATCTTTTATTTCATTTGTCTTGTTATATCTTTGAAAAATTGACAAAAATTTTTTAAATTTAAAAATTAAAAAAAGGGTAGATGGAAGATGAAAAAATTTAATAATTTTATTTCTGTGGTTGACCCAGATACTCAAAATAAGAGCATAAATGTTCAAGAGAATTACATGAATATTAATTTTATAATTCACCCATTATTTTATTGAAAATATAAAACACCCTTATAAAAAAAAACTGTGTTTTGTATCAACACTAACTACTACCTTACTACTAAATATATTTTAAAAATTTTATCAGATTAAAATATCAGCTAGATTAGGATCTCATAGTCACAATCAGCGTTTAACCGGGAGGCTTAGACTGTTACTTTTTTTATTATAAAATAATGAGAATGAAACAATTTTAATTTTGAATATTGTTGTACCGTTGAAAATGTAATAAAGAAAAAATTATGATTGACGAAATGAAATGAAATCAAGTATGTTGCAACTTGCAATATACAACATCCTTAAAATGTAATTTAAAGTAAAATAAACAAATGAGAATTTAATTGCTCTCAAATCTACTTTAATATTATGATAAATTGACGCAATTTAACACATTAATTCATAATTAGATATTTTTCAAAAGATTACAAATAGTACACTTTTATGTATAACACTTTTATGTCAATGTATATGTTAAATCATTGTTGAATAATTAATAATATACTAGTATTAATTAGTTTCACAATATTCAATTTGCACAAAATTAATAAACACGACATCATTAAAACGGAAACCATATGGCTCCCACGGGACAAAAAATGTTTAATATGAATTGAGTGGAGATATTAAGTATTGATAATAATATTAGCACATTGGATAAATTAGTTTTACCAAGTAATCTATGATAAGCGTTTTGAACTTTCGGTTGACTGAAAGTGTCAATTTTTTTATATTCAATCGTTTATGATACGATTTAACCTTTCAATCGTTAGACAAGTATTTGCAACATGTAAATTCCATTGAGGGTAGTATCATTCATGCTTGATCTGACTCACATTTAGAAAAAAATTTAATCCAACAGAAAAGATGAAAATTGTAAAACGTAATTGTGAAACTATGTAATTGACATTTAAAGCTAAACTGAACGTTTATAAAAATGTATGCAGCCACCAAATGCATTCTAAATATGTATCAAACGATTTATATGTAGCTTTTATCAATCAGGATTAAGACTGAGAGAATTGCGGAAATTTCCCCCAAATTGTGAACAAATTTTTATAGGAAATATCCATGCCGCAAAAGTTTAGATAATTTATGAAGGGTGTAAAATCTGGTTGAACATGAGTTGTGCACGTACCCAAACGCTAAATTAAATATTAATAATGTGGCGACTAATTTGATTCCATTTTGTGTAATAATTACGCATATCTACTTTTATATACTAAAAATTATTTCATGTCATTTTTTATACATAACTCTTTATAATATTCTCAAATTTATTTGATTAGAAAATTCAATCAATTATTCTAATGACATTTCAACTAGATTATATTGAAAATACAATTTTAAACGTTTATTAGAAATAATTTTTAATTTTCTCGAATTAGAAGCATTATTACAACAATGAAATTTACCGTATTATCTGTAGAATTTTAAAATTTTAATGTTATTGATTAATAATGTAGTAATGTATTATACAATACATTTATACATTCAGCCATTTGGACAGTTTTGCTGGTAAAATCTCGAGAAATAGACATAACTATTTTTATGGCAAAATTAAAACTTACACTTTTTAAACCAGTGTTTCTCAACCGGTGCGCCAGCAAATATTATGTATACCCAGCAAAAAATTTTAATTAATCTATATTCTATTTCTCAGAGGGCCAATTGCATCATGCTTCCAATGCACCATGCACCGGATGAAATGGAAAAAAGTTGATAAACACTGGTTCAAGGTGTAGTTTCACTACAATATTTACAATGTACATAGGGACCGTGAAAAAAGAAAATAGGGGCATATAATGGAGTTTAATATTATAGATTAATAGAAAATGTTAAAAAAATATTTTTCATCTTAAAAAAATTTTTCAATGTTGTGAATTTTATGAAAAATAAATTTCTAGAAAAATCAACCGTTGTGAACCACCGCATTACATAATATTAATTTAAAAATTTGAGTTTAAATTTAAATCGGTGGGTCTATTAAATTTTTTTTTAAAAACTAATTATATGTATTGATGATATTAATAATAAATTAAGGTAGAACCGAACCTACTAAATTAAACCTCTCCTCGCAGGAGGAGGTCAAGAAAATTGTTGTAAAATGGTGGCGTCATTTTTAGAAATTGTGCCATTTAAACTGTTAAGCCCAGAACCGTAGAAAAGTTGTATTACGTTTCGTTTGGTAATTTTTTTTGGTCTATTTTTCACTTTCTCGATTTTTAGCATCGTTGGCGCAGTTATCAGATTAGGAACAAAAAAACTCATACATACTCGGTTCTAACCGTGTCAATGTAATATTTAGGTTTATTGATTTTTTAGGTTCATGTTAAAAAAAATGTCATATTTTAGGTTTGAATAAAATGTACATTTGACATATTAAAACATATTTATATTACATTGTGTTTTAGGTATAAAATTTTTATTTTCTCCATACAACTCACCTCATAATATTCCATAAACACTAAAAACACCAAAATGATTATAATACATACAGTAGTTTTATTTTTTAATTCGTAATAATAATCTTCAATTTCATCAGATATGCACTTGTACAAGGATTGCAATGAGGGGAATTTTGGTCAATTTACGAGGCCGATTATTACGTGATCGTATTATTCGGAATTAAGTTTTAATTTTCCCGTATAATTTTGTAATTAATGTTCTGTGATAAATTTTTATATTGAGTCTACAATTTTTAGCTTTAAGTGGCCATGTTGGCTCTCCACGGCTCTGCTCGTATCGACAAGTTGCAATGTTATAAAATTTACATTTAAAGCAGAAAATATAAATAAAAATGTACATAAATTGTACATGAGAATAAGAGTATAGATCCATGTGTAAAAATTTCCGTTCACTTGATAGAATGTGAATTTAAACATAAATAAAAATGACACGATTCTTTTTCAAATACATAATTTTGTGAAAAATTTTTTATGGCTAATAAACCATTATAAATTTTCTGACATTTGATAATTAGCAGTAAAATAACACAATATAACACCATATAAATAAAAATAAAATAGTGTTTTGTTAACAGTACCAATTATAGAAAGGTGTAAAATAGGTTAAAATTATTGAAGCGAAATTTTTTCTAATTATTCAACTGTTCATTTATATACATGTTCATTTAGATCTATAAATAAATATTGATGTATTAATAATGTAATAAATGCATCCTAGTAAAAAAATTAAATTCAAACGAAAAGCTTTTTATATTAATACAAAATAGAGTGGATTACGACGCCTGTCCATCAAGTTGTGTTAAACTGTCATTCACCATCATTATATCCACCCAACCGTCTCTAACAAATGCATAATAATTTACACTTAAAATTTCACGCTGTGATCTTGTGTTCATTTATCAATAATCTTTATTAATTATGTGGTTTTCTAGTTGTTTAGTTTTTTAATTTTTAAATTTTAATTTTATAAACAATATAATCCAAAAGAAAATAATATGTAACCGTAAAAGTAATTTTTAAAATGATATACATTTATCTAGAGTTAGAATTTTTTATGACATATTATCAAAAATATAGGTTTCGGTAATCTTTGATAATCAAATAAGATGTAATAAATCAGAAAAAGTATAAATTGTAATACATTAATATCAATGAAATGTTTACAAGACAAAGAAAATGTAATGTCTCAATAATAAACTCATAATAGATGAATACATTGTACTGTAAAGATCGTCGATTCCGGCAAGTTCAAAGCCTTAAAGTATTGCTCAATTTGTAAATGGTGGATTAAAAGAGTTCCGATTTAATAGTATTGGTATGTGGATTGACAATTGACATTTGTAAATATAGAGAGGTGTGGTTTGAACAAAACTAGTTGTATCAGAATTAGGATATTATAAATTTTAAATAGACTGTCAAATACGATACTACTTGATAAAATCAATACAATAGAAAGGGTATTGAAATTTCGAGATGTGTAACAATAGTTTTGCACAGCATGAGAATGTGCTAAATCAGTGATTGGTGAGTGATTTAGCTCGCAGTTAATAACTAAACTTGTTATATTGCACATTTGTAAGTTTGTTCAATAAACAATACAATCCCATTCAAACATTTATTTTTATCGGCACGCAACTAGTCCTTTATTTGATTAATTAAGTCACTTGAAAATTAAATTTCTGTACAAGCCAAAAAATTAATTAATATTTTACATTTCATTACATGTTTATATTTTTTCAAAAGCGATTACATGTTTAGCAAATTCAACATTATGAATACCTTGTTTATTTTGTTCATATCTATCCACTTGACCAACTGTCAAATTACTTGCAAAATTAAAGAAAACTTTGCACCTCAAGTAATTTCCAATTTATATTTTGAAAATTCAATTTCTACATGGATAAAGTCGTTAAAATTAATAAATGAACAAATTCAATTCAATATAATTTCAACTAGTGTGGAAAGTTTGCAAGCCAATTTTGTTATCAATGGTACAGGAACATTAATTTTACAACATTCCATTGACCGAGAAAATATTTGCTCGGATAAAGAATGTTTTATTTACATTTCCATTCTGACTAAAAGTTCATCAAATTTCAAAAAATTTTCAATTCAATTAAACGTACTAGATGAAAATGATAATGATCCTGTTTTCGAAAAATCATTATATCAGATTGATATCAGTGAAAGCTTATCTTTTGATTCCCTTATTAATTTACCTTTGGCTCATGATAATGATGCTATATTGAGCCGAAATTCAAAAATTGAGTATAGTATAAATAACATTAAAACTGTTTACTCAAAAAATTACGAAAATGATAATGTAACGGAAAAATGGCCGTTTAAAATTTTTAAAAATTATGATGGTTCAATTGTTTTTAAAACTATTCAATTTATGGATAGAGATGATGGAATTGTTGCGTACAAATTTGATTTGATTGCTACAGATAACGGTGAAAAACAACGGTCAAGTATAACTACCGTTAGAATAAATTTACTAGATTCCAATGATAATACTCCACAATTCGAAAGAGATGATTACGTTTTCAACATTTATGAAAATGAAGAAATCGATACAAAGATATTTACATTTAAAGCAAGTGATAAAGATTCCGGAATTAACGGAAATTTAAAATATTCTCTAAAGACAAACATTAACAATAAAATGTACTCAAAAATTTCAAATTTACCCTTTAAAATAAATAAAAATAACGGTGATATTGTGGTTTCAGGATTTTTAGATTATGAAAAAGTTAAAAAGTACACATTTCACGTTTTAGCTACAGATATGCAATCTGAAAAAACTGAAGCCATCAAAATTTTACAAAAAACTGGTTATACGAGTGTTACAGTCAATATTCTTGATATAAACGACAATAACCCTAAAATAATTGTTAACACTCTGACGGCATTTCCGTATGCTCAAATTGATGAAAACAGAAAAATAAACTCTTTGATAGCTTTTATAAATGTCAAGGATTTAGATGCCGACAATAACGTATATTGTAGCGTAAATAGTCCACAATTTTTACTAAGTTCTATGGAAGCTGAAAATAGAATCGGAAACGTTAAAGAATACATGTTATTGAGCAAGACATCGTTTGATAGAGAAACAGAATCCCAAATTAACGTTCAAATTTATTGTGAAGATGATGGTTTGCCAAGCAATCTTCGAGCTTACACGTCAATAGACGTGAAAATTAATGATTTAAATGACAATATACCCGTTTTCAGTAATTCAAATGGCGAAATTAAAATTGATATAAACGAAGATTGGCCAATTGATATACCAATTTATAAAATTGAAGCTACAGACGAAGATGGTGATGAAAATGGAAAAATTTCGTACATTTTAGTCGACAACAATACATCTATAACTGAAAAATCCAATTTTAAAATTACTCAAAATGGAGAAATTTACGCATTGTCAAATCTAAATTATGAACAAAACACTTTTTACAATCTACACATTATAGCTCACGACAATGGAACCCCACAATTACGTAGAGGGATAGACATGATAGTGAATGTAATAAACATTAACGACGAACCACCAGTGTTCAAATTTGAATCTTATATTTTTGAAATTTCTGAAAATTCAAAAGAAGGTAGTGTAGTTGGTTCAGTTGAAGCAATAGATACCGAAATATCACCGTTTTCAATCGTTGAATATAAAATAATTTCCATAAAAAGTCACATAAACCATCGAATCAGACAAAATTCAAATGATACTGATGTCACAACCTACAATATATTTTCAATTGATAAAAACAACGGTACCATTTACGTTGAAAAAACTTTGGATAGAGAACAATATCATTACCATAAATTAAACATTAAAGCTTATAATCCAACATATGAAACAGAAAATTCTCACGAATCTGAAAAATCTAGTACAATTGTTACAACGGTTCATGTTCAAGATGATAATGATAATGCACCGGTTTTTATTTTTCCAACGGTCGACAACTACGTCGTCCAGATATCCCCACATCTCCAAATATACAATTTAATTACAACTGTGAATGCCATTGATGCCGATAATGACAATGAAATTTTATATTATGAAATTGTCGAGGGTAATGAAGAAAATTATTTTATTCTTGATCCTTATAATGGAATTATGGAAAATATCAAAAGTTTCCATAATATAATGTCCAAAGATGATTCTGATATTTTGAAAATATTTAAATTGATAATTAAAGTTAGTGATTCTACGGAAAAATATCATGTTGCATATGGTTCTCTACATATTTATATCAATCAACGTACCAAAATCAGATCCAATATAATTCAAAGTATCCATACGGACGAGTTTAGAGGTATAATGGAACGTAAAAGCATCATTATTGTTAGTACTGTTGGAAGTATTGGTCTTTTCGTCCTATGTTTAAGTTTTCTTGTCCGTTGCATCATTAAACAGCTCACTAGACCAACAGGAGAACATTCCGTAATTTTTATGTTATATTTATAATAATTTTTTTAAATTATGGGTTCTTAACTTGAGGTTTCGACACCCAAGGGATGGCAAACCAGTTTTTTTGGGGAGGGCGACGGTAGTAACCTAAAAATTTTTGAATAAAAATCATTTTACAGCTATATTTTTTAAAGTTGCATGAAATTTCGAAAATAAATTTAAATTAATGTCAAATTCTATATATTAATATACATGTATAATATAAATTAATGTACTATCAAAATTTAAACATGCCAAAATAGTGAGTATTACAGTTTAGAATTCACTTTAACGCCACTTGGAATTCGAAATGGCCTAATACTTGACTACCAAGTATTCCAGCCCAAAACATGACCAATCCTCCACCTTGTTGGCGACGCAATCTAATCGGAAATTTAGCATCATTAAGTACCCAGCCGCTTGACCACCCAACCGGTCCATCTAAAGTTGCACGGCATTCATCAGTGAACAGAACCATCTGGAAATTTGTCTTTAAATTGACTTTAGCCCAATTAAGACGATTTATTTTATGAATTGGCTTTAAAATTGGACTTTTCGTAGATTTTTTGACAGAAGCAATGGTTTTTAATACTCTACAACGAGTATTTCTCAAGACATTAGTAATGTTACAAGTTGTAAATAATTTGGAACTAGTGGCAAGTGGTGTGGTAGATACTTCCCTCCTTAATCAAGATAATTTTCGCGGTTTCAGTATCTTTTTTTCCACATTTTGACCTATCATTTTTTTTGATGGGTAAATAGCCCATTTTTTAATTGTTCAATGGTCGCGTTTTATAACTTTGGATATTTGAAGAGTTGTCTTTCCTCTGGCCAATAAGTTTGTTATTTGACAGTTTTCGTCATTATTTAAGTCATTTTTTTGTGCTATTTCAAATTTGCCTAACAAATTGACACACTAATTTAAGTAAATAAACGATAATATGTGGATAAAGAGTTTTTTTATATATTAAATTTAGTTTTTTTAATGAATAATATTAACATCAATTAAAAGCCACCTAATTACAAAAAAAAATTAAGTTTTCATTATTCCTAAAGTTTATTACATCAATTTTAGTGATCTGCCTAATAAATTGACACACTGTGTACAATGTACACTGTAAATCTTGTTAACATTTTTAAATATTTTAAAGTTTTACGATTTAGGGTGGCAAATTTTAATTATTTACCTTGAATTGACTAAATTTCAATTTTGGGATTATATTATTATTATTTTTAGTCAACAACCTTATCTAAAAAAAATGTTCTAATTATTTTAAATCTAATAAAAACTTTTTGTATCATATTAGGTAAATGTTTTCATGACCAAACGGTTCTTAAAATTATCTATAAACCATTTTGAATTAATCAACGTTTTATTTAATTGATGGCGGAGATAATCCCCTTTTTTTTTAAATCAATCTCAGAATTTTATTGCACTTGGAAATATTTATAAAATGTATATACGAGTGTTAAATCAAAAACTTTGATTCGACTTTGTTGGTGAACTCAATTTTAAATTTAATAACATCAGCTGAGAACTACGTGTAACACTATAATTTGGCGCAAAATTACAAAATCCAAATATTTCAAGTAAATCAATACTTAAATACTAATAGTATTTATTAATTTGTTTACAAAAATGATTATAACATAATGAACCTTATTATTCAATTCACATATAAGTAGTGCGACAATTAAAATACCATTAAAATTTTACATTTTAATGCTTACTAGGTCAAGTTTTGATTATAAATGGTATACTAATATTTTTTTATTTTAAAATATATATCCTGTGTTAAAATATTAGTTGATTCAAATTACAATCAGATTTATAATTATAGTGAACTTAAATTGAAGATTATTATTTATTACACGGATTCTCTCCCTTTTTGACGGATAGGCACGTTTTATAATTTTAATTAGTTTCGTGGACATCAAATGTATCCCTTACTTATATAAAATTGAATTTATATGTGTATTACCGTTTAATCAAAAAATTAATCTTCCTAGAATTCAAAAAAACACAATTTCTAATATAGTTTTCCAAAATTTATGTTTTATGGAAAATTAGATTGTCTGAAATTGAGGTTTTCAGAGTAAAAAACCTAAATTACCATTATTTTTTAATTTTTTAATGAAAAGAGTCACTTAATGTCACAAACATAACAAACAAAACAATATGTCCTATAACTTTATCAAAACTAAAACTCTAAGACTTTCTTTAAATAATTAATCTGTTTACGTGTTAATACAATGTATGGTTTACATTACAAAGAATTTGATACATGATGTAGTAACAATTAAGTTTTTTTTATAAAAAGTAATATTTTACCGTTCCCACTGGCACGATGATTAAAATCTATGATTTATTAACTAATAGATAAGGAAATTAATTGTTCCTATTTTTTTACGCTTATGACTATCAAGACTGTCTAATAAACATGTAAGCTTTTAATTAATTTTTTTATAAAAAATTGCAAATTCACCACTTTTTTTTTGGAATATTGCATTGTATCTATAAATCATCATTCATCTATATGATTTACTTTTATTTTTGTTAAAAATAAGATTTTTTTAAATATCTATTGAATTAAAAAACTAATTTTCAATTGTTAATAAAAACTGAATACATAAATTGAATCAAATCTAATGTAACTTTCATGAAATGCAAAACTTTGATTTGATTTTATTTATAAAAGTGAAATGATGTGAATCGAGGCAATATATTAAGATTGAAGGTTGAAGATGGTAATTATTTAATTTAGTTGATATGAATGTGATTTCCCGTCATTGCTAGACAGTTAATGAAATGTTGACAAAAAAAATTTGTTAAATTTACAATTGTCACTTTTCACTAATTGATAAATTATTTAAAAAGGTGACGTTAATTTAATTTTTAAACGCCCTATATTGTTGTAAACATCAATGTCAATATAAAATTAAATTTTTTACGATTTATTGCATATTAATGTTTTACATGTTCAAATGTACTATTTTTAGTATAATTTTTACATCTTTTTGATAAACTAATTTTGCTTAAACTTTAATTTAAAGTAAAAAATCTTAACTACATAATGTGTAGTACGTATCATTTGAAGGGGATGTAAATCTCGATTTTAAAATGAGTCAATTAATTATACTGTATAAAAAGTTAAGTAGGTAAATTTAGCAATTTGAAAATTTTACTTGGGTCGGTGTTGAATGACGGTAAAAAATAATATTAATATGCGTATTTTCAAATTTTATAATTTTATAGATGGTAAATTAATATGCAATTGTAAATTACTATTACTAATTTTCAATCTTTAAACTGAGGTGACTGCTTATCTCAAGGTCACACATTCTAAGATTTCATTAATTTAATCATCGTGCCGCCATTTTTTAATGTATCAAAAAATCAATAAATAATTGCTTTTTATTTTACATCTGCTTCGATTCAGTCTCCAACTGTGAATAAGAAAATTATTTTGATTAATAACACTACATACTCTTAAATTATAGTTATCGTCATTCTTTTTTATTTTGCCGCTAAACATATTAAAATTATATACTATAATTATAACACGAATATACTCGACATTTACAAATCCCTTGTCATCAATTGTTTATAATTTAATAATTATTTAATGTATTTGCTAATTCTTTTGCTTTAGATTTCAAGTTCACACAATGATTGCATTATCAATTTTAAAAGAAAATGGGTATTTTTTATACATAAATAATTTATTACTATTTTGACTGAAGACGGCAAATTGGGTTTTTAATTCTGAAGTACTCAACTTCAGGAAATGAAACATAGATATAAACATCACCTGCGAAACACTGTATTAGATATTGGGCTTTGTTAAATTCTAAGACGATTAATCTTTTAAATAAACGGTAACATACAGACGCTCACAAACACACTGACATTTAATACTTTATTTATATAAAATTGAATTAAAAAAATGTAATTTGTGGTTTTGGCGGTTAAGATATAAGTTTTTGAAATTTATCTTAATTTTCATGATTTTAAAATCTGTATCAAAGTGAATATTTTTTTAAGTTCTAGGACTTGTTTGATTTTTACAAAAAGTATAATTAGGGTTTTTGACCTTGAAGAACTCAATTTCTGAAAATCAAATTTGCGATAAAATTTCACCCTTAACTAAATGTATTAAAAATTGGTATTCTTAAAACTCTACACCTATTACTTTCTGAAATAAATGATAACAGATAAATAAATAAACAGACTTACATTTTTAGCTGAATAATTTTATATACAGTTATTAATTAGTTAACAGTTGTAAGTAAGATAGTATATAATACTAGTGATTATAACACTATAAATATTTATATAGTATAGTTAGTGCTTTTGGGTAAAGTAAATATTTTAAGCTCATATCGAAACCAAGTTAAGAATGAATGTAGGGATTTTCGTATAAAATAAGTACAATATGTATTATAATTTATAAATATAAATTATAAATCTCAGTACAAAATGTATACGAAGTGATAATTAAGTTTAATTTATTTTCTATGCATAAAATTTAAAAAATTATTTTAGATTAGAAAATCTAAAGGAAATGGATCTCCAGATATAAATTCTGAAGATAGTGGTCACGTATCTAACGGTGATGCAAATGGTAATTTTAACAACATTAATTAATAATCATGTATTAGTTACAAATTGTTCGAATAAATATATTTGCTGTGAATCCAATGAAGCTACTTTGAATTACAATTCTGAACCTTCAAAACCAAAGTTTTTAATTAATCACAAAAGACACAATATCCACATAGTCTCAGAAGGAATGCTTGTTTAATTATTTTTTCCAGTTTATACTCTTTGTTTATATTTTTGTTAATAAAAAACAAAACTCCATTTGTTAATAATCCTTTTTTTATCGATTATAATTATAATATATTATTAATAATAGTAGAATATATAAGAGTATAATAATAGAAGATATAATTTTTTTAAATTTAAATTTATAATTTTAAAATCCGTATCAGCGTATATATTTTTTTAAATGCTTCAACTCGTTTGATTTTCAAAAAAAAAACAATTGAAGTTTTTGATCCGTAAGATGTGAGTTTGTGAGGTTGAAATGTATCTTATTATCACCCCGGAAAAAACTGCAACTGAAATGTGGACTTTATAAAATTCTAACATTGGTAGTTATTGAAATAAAGTGGAACACACACATACACAAACAAATATTGCGTAGCATATTATATAAGTAAGGATTGTCTATAATCAATTAAAAAACCGGACCTTGAAGAGCTAGCTTTTGTTTGTACGAAGTACATACCAGTCAAGCTAGTTTATAATAATACTACTATTACAATAAAACAATTAATAACACAAACAAACCACTATGATTTATTCACAATTGTATATTATTTAACGTCAAATTATTTATATATTAATTTTGCTTGAATTTAATTTTTTATTCATTATCTTTGTCGTATTGTTATGTATTTTTTCAAAAATATCCTTGTATTTTGTTTATCAATGTCGTGTTACAATATGGTAATGGCTAATCGTAAGTTTGATTCATTTCATTATCCAAATATTGCATATACTGATATATCAATTTAGATTGTGATAAATTACCAAATTCGCAGGCTTGTAAGGTTAGTCATCACTGCACTTGGGATACAAATACTAGTTCATGTTCACAAAGTAATATATTTATTTTTGGTTATCAATGGTTTGATTAAATCTTTAGCTAAACTGAATGCAAAATTTCATTCAAAATAAAAAAATTTATTATATTTACAGTTAAAATTAAAATATTGTTTTTATTATTTTTTTTAAAAATATTCAAAATTTTTAATAAATAAGTCCAAGTTTAATAATTCTTCTATTTATTTTGCTTCGCTAACAATTTGAGATTTTTATATTGCACATAATAGATAAGACCTACATTTTAAGGCATTCATTAATTGGTTATTTTTCAAAAATTTTAGATTTTTGATATATAAAATTTTTCCATAAATTCGAACCGTTCTATGAATCAATTTTAAATTTTAATTATATGAAGTTATTCAACATTAATTATTTTTATATTTACCTATATTTTGTTTTAGAAGTCTGTAACTTATATTATGATAGAGGAAGTTGCGTCATGTCACAAGTCTGTTACTGGATGCAAGATATTTGTCGTAATCAAAATAATCATTTACTAATATACTATAGCTTTTCTGTGGATAAATTTTGCCCAATTCCCCCATGATCAGCAACCCTAATTTAACACATTTAATTTAATTTACACTTATTATTGCAATAAATTAATTAATAATAATTAATTTTTAGTTAAATCTGAACGGAACTAAAAAACGTATTCTTTAATCGACTATATATAATTTATTTAGTATGAATTATGTCATTATGTAATGATAATAAAAATTTAAACTTTCATGTAATTACAGTTATGTTTGATTTTGGATTTCAATAAATATAAAGATGATAATAACAAAGTTGTATTACTTTTAGTAATCGTTGTAGTTTTAATTTAAATTTTAAACAAAATTTTTTGAAAATGAGAATTTGAAATTTAATAATTGCGTAGCAATGAATAAAATTCAAAAGAAATGAATTATATACATTTTCACCTATATTTCTTTATTGGAAATGTGTAGACGTTCAATGTATATTTTTTTTAAAATTGTAGGATCAATTTACATTTTCAATTTTTATTTTAATCGAAACATTTGAAAAATATTGGTTGATAATACTGATAAATATTGTATATTAAAAATTATTTTTCATTTCGAATGTGTAGATTTCTCGGGTTGAAATTTTGTATTTATATTAACTGGAATAAGCTCTATCAGAATAATCTTTTTTTTTAATTTTCGGACAGTTAATTATTTCACATTTTTTGTTTTAATAAAATATTTCGGAAAATAATATGAATACTAAAAAGCTTTTTTGACCGTGAAGGTGTCACTTATTCAAATTGAAATTATTTGTGTGTGTTAACAGGATAAAACTGTACCACCTGTAAATTTTTTTAAATTTTAGGGCTTTTTTCATAAAAAAAGGGTAATTTGGAATTTTGGCTCTGAAGATATAATTTTTTTAAATTTATGATAATATTTATGATTTTTAAATCCGCATCAGCGTATATATTTTTTTAAATTCTCCAACTCGTTTGATTTTCAAAAAAAAAGGACAAATGAGCTTTTTGACCCATAAGATGTGAGTTTGTGAGGTTGAAATGTATCTTATTATTACTCCCACAAAAAACTGTATTTGAAATGTGGACTTTATAAAATTATAAGACTGGTAGTTATTGAAATAAACGATAACACACACAGAAACAAATATTGCATAGAATATTACAGTGCTTTCCAACCGGTGTGTCGCCAAACTTTTTAAAATTTAATTAATTTATTTTTTAAAATTTTTGGTTCTAAATAGCATAAATAAGATTTTCAAATGTAACTAAAATAGCGTTATTTTTCACTAAATTTGATTAAATTCATCTTACAGTCAAAATCAATAAATAAAACATCAAATTAATTATCAAATACACTTTTTCATATCGTTCAAAATATGTATAATAATTCGTTTTTGAAATAATGAAAAACAAATGTAATTTTTTTTAATAACATTACTGTAGCGTTGCTATATCTCTTATGTACATATCTGACTTTATACTCTTATTTACACAAATTAAACAACCGCACTTTTACAAATAGATTCTGTAAACAACTTAAATTTATAATTTTTGTATACCAATAAATTAATTATTATATCTCATTACAATTACATATATAATTATTTTTTATCTATAGTGGAGCAGTAATTTTATATTTATTTTAAAATTATTAGAAAAAATTTCTTTTCAACGAATCAATAGTATATTTTTAGATTGGTGTGTCGCAAAAAGTTTTCAGATTAAAATGTGTGTCGCCAACCAAAATGGATTGGAAAGCACTGACATATTATATAAGTAAGGATAAGTGTATAGCAAAAAAAAATAAGGGGCGGTGGAATTATTTTATGATGCTGCGGGGCGCTGTGGTGAAAAAGGTTAGAAATCAGTGAGATAGACAGATACACACATAAACAAATAGTTTTATGCAAATTTGGATTTTTCATTTTATCAAATTTTCAAAACATGACTAAAATGGACCGTTTTTATTTGTCCTTAGTTTTTCAGTCTTAACTTGGTTTGAAGTGTGCATATACTTATTTTATCATTAAAAATTTCAAATTTGAATCTATATAATTCAGATATAATGGTATTTAAAAACATTTTTTGGTGTATTATAAGGTTATTTTTTATATTCGTTGGTTCCATAGTTATTCAGTCTTAAGTTAGGTTTGTAGGGACCAATCTTTCATATTTAATCTTGGAATCTAAATTGTTTATGGTTAAAATCAAAACAATATTTATTGATCCATAACATTCTTAATTGTACATTAAATTAATTAATTTAATTATTCAAAACATCTTTGAAACCCTTGAAAATGTAGAAATAATTGTTGATACACTTACAATAATCCACATTGTAAATGTGAAGGCATAATTTTAAAATTTAATAGTACAATAATAAAATAATTATCCATTATTTTTTTTTATTGAAATTTGGTGTCTGATAAAATCAAAAAATATGCTTGAATTTAAAAATCTCATATAGCTGTCTCTTTTCATTAACATTAATACTTGTAATTGGCAATTATTGTACATTTCTCGAGTTGGATTTGTCAATGATTCATTAATTTCGTTTCTACATTTAGCATCCACGCTAATCTATTCATGTTTAATTAGATATGGTATATAATTAAAATAGTTTTTGATGATAGCGTTATTATATCAAATTAAATAAATCTTTAGTATTACTGGCTTGGCTGATATGTACTTTGTACAAGTATTAGCCAGCTCTGCCGAGGGTGCGCGTTTTCATATATAAAAATTTTAATGTTACTAACCAAAAAATGAAATTGAATACTTCGATTTAACCAAAATTTACCCAAATTTTCAGTTAAAATAAATAACAAGAAATAATCCTAGCTTTATAAATTAAAAATTTTGGTTCATAATAATAATGATAATACATTAAATGTATATTAAAATTCGTTTTTAACGGGGATATGCTGATTTCTGAGATTGGCATTTTTTCTCTGGGTCAACAAGAATAAACTGTATTAGAAAAATATTTTGATAAATTCTAGGAATTTATGTATTATTTATTGCATCTCTTTTATTTCATATTAGCTAGTTACAACAGCTAGCTCTGACGAGGTCCGATTTTTTAATATATTATGGATAATGATGGCGTACTCTTAAAAAAACTTAAAATATAGTTACAGCCCTAAAAATAGTCACAAATAACATGAATTTCATAAATAATAAAAGTTCAAATACTTTATTATTTTAATATGCAAAAGGTGATTGATTTTTTAAGAATTATCAAATTGCAATCACCACACCGTGCTCGCAATAAAACATTTCACCTTCCCGATGATTTTTTTATGGTTTAAAATTTAAATGACGACACAGATTAATATATAAGAGAGTATAATTAAACCTCTCGTTCCGACAGAACAGAAATAAATTGATTAAATATTTTATTAGCCATTTTGGGAATATGTACTTCATCCACACGTTTAAATTGTTCTACAGCAAGATAAAAGTGTAAATTTTCATCACTATATTCAGATTCTAAATATTTTCTGAATAAATTGATTCCAACTAAAAATTTAATTATATTATATAATTTTATAAATAGATTAATATAGAAAACTAAAATTTTTGTTTAGGGTAATTTACGGCAAATTAAATAAATAATATAAAAATAAAAGAATATACTAAATTTAATTTTTTTTCTATATTTAAATACAAAATAATTACTTGCATCTACTAAAATATTTTCCAAACAACGTTTCCATGATTCCACATTTTTAGTAAAATTGGGCCTATATTTTCAATTAAAGCTTTTTAAAATAAAAATAAATACATGCTATGGTAAATGTGATCTGATTTGTTTTTAATTTTATCATTCAAACTTTCGGATTTTTCTATTGGTTTTTTTCTAAATAGACATAAATGATTAAATCAGTTTTTTTCAGACGGCTTTATCAGTTTTAACTTGATAAATAAATGAATGCTTACTGTCCTTAATTTAAACAAAATTCACAACTCTAAGTATGGTATACATTAGAAAATATTTGACTAGCAAATTACAACTCGTAATTCATCTGAAATAATCAATACGCTAAACATGATTTCGAAATAAAATTTAATTGAATAGATTCAATTAATGTTATTTATTGTCTTAAAACGCATTTTTTCAAAATAATGAATTCAAAAATGTGTAAAATTACTATATAATGATTAACTTGTAATAAATCAAAAAATGAACGAATGCAAAGAAAGGAGGGTTGATGTTTTTGAATTTTTCTATTATATATTTTGTATTCAAATCCTTTACATGTGCATACATAATTGTGGTTTTGACCATGAATGTGTGCGTTTTTGAGGCTAAAATTTACGACAATGTTAATCATTTTAAAACGCTTCTCAGAATGAATGTTTTATTAAATTTTAGGGTTGATATATTTTTTAAAAAAACGAGAAAATTGGGTTTTTGATCCTGAAAGGACTCAAATTAGGAAACTAAAAAATTCTTATAAACTTATAAACACGTTCTGGGAAAACTGTATTAAAAATAAGTTTTTAAAATACTACGACTTTTAATTTTTTAAATAAACGATAACATAGATAAACAGACACAAATAAAAACACAGACATCTAATTTTATATAATGAAAACAGGAATGTCCAACATGTGGCTCGCGGGCCGCACTGCCCACTTAATATTTTCATGCGACCGAGTGCTCAAATTCTATTTTTTTATGTTTTTTAGAAATTCCGTAAAAAAAGGAAATATTTAATTTTGAGCCGTCATTAAATCATCATTGATTAATTATAATTATTATAATATGAAAAATCAAAAACGTGGTTTCATTAATTACATTAACTTAATTAACAAACATTCTAAAATTTAAATAATACAAACGCTTAATTATAATTAAAGGCTATTCAATAATTATTTAATAACTGCTTAATTTCCAAAAAAAAATGAAAATTCATCCGTCTGGATATTAATTAACGTATATACGTATATAAAATAATATATGGATTATATATAATTAGTTTTCAGAATTGGTAATTATGAACTCTTCTTAAACCTTCCAGAATAATCTAGGTTTCAGATTGTAAAGATCTCACCGTAATAAACCCTAATTTTTATTCCTGAGCTTTATCGAAAATAAAGTATTTGAATTCCTCATATATTCTTATTTATATAAAACGTTTTATTTGTCTGTGTGTTATCGTCATTTCAATATTACGAGTATACAAGTAAGATTAATGTGAACCTCCGAAATTCACATCTTACGGGTCAAAAACCCAAATATCCCTTTTTTTTGAAAATCAAACCAGTTCGAAAATTTAAAAAAATGTACTCTGATACAGATTTTAAAATTATCAATATTATAATATAATTATCATAAATTTAATTTTAATAAAAATATATCTTCAGAGCCAAAACCCCAAATTACCATTTTTTTTTAAATGAAAACAGTCCTAGAATGTAAAAAATTTACAGGTGGTACAGTTGTATTTTGTTAACACACATACAAAATTTCAATCTGAATAAGTGACGCCTTCAAGGTCAAAAAAGCATTTTTTTGCACTTTAGTACAATTTGTAGGCATATTTTTTTGTTTCGAAACTATTTTATTAAAAAAAAAATGTTAAATAATTAACTGTCCCACAATTAAAAAAAAGATTATTCTGATACAGCTTATTCAAGTTGATATAAATACAAAATTTGAACCCGAGAAATCTACGCATTCTCGGTGAAAAATACTTTTAATATATTCAACCAATATTTTTCAAATAAATCAATTAAAAATCAAAAATGAAAATGTAAATCTACAATTTCAAAAAAATGTGCATTGAACGTCTACACATTTCTAATAAAGAAATATGGGTGAAAATTTATATAATTCATTCCTTCGGATTTTTTTTCATTGCTACCCAATTTTTCATTCTCAAATACTCAGTTTTATAAAAATTTAACGAAATTAATTTTAAAACTACAGCAACTAAAATTACAACTTTATTTTTATTTTTGTATTTACAAATTTATATGTTAGTATATTTTATCCGAAATATGTTTTTAAACTGCTGCTTCCGTTAATTATTGATACATAATTGGTATTTTTAATTTTTATTAAATTGTTAATGAATCATGTTAGAATTTAAATTTTTAATGTTAAATTTAGATAAATCGCCCTCGGTAGAACTGGGTGCTGTTTGTACTTAGTACAAAACAGCTAAGCTAGTGTATTATAAAAAGTTAATTAATATTACATTGCAGATGTAAAACAGCAAGATAAACAAGAGATTGTAGTGTTTTGATTAGATGCCACATCTAAACTGTGTAAACTTTCATTAGATTTACACTTTTTCCATCTTTTTTTTTTATTTGATGGAGTATTTTTTAATTGATAATGAGAAACAGGAATATTACATAACTTGAAAGTGTTTCTAGTAAACTTTCCAGATTTGGAAGAATTGACTGAAGATGTAATATTCACATTATCCATAATATTTATATTTGAATTATTAGTAGCATTGTTTGAGAAACTATGGTTCAATGTATTTTTCGATGCATCCTTTATAATTTCATATTTTTTTAGTTTTATTGACTTTGCCAATATATTTTTCTTTTCTTTGTATTCAATCAAAAATATGGAATCTTTTTTGATGCGTGAATTATCGTTTATATTTTCAGAAAATCCAGAATCAGAACTTAAGTTTTCACATAAAAGTAACAGATGTGGAGCATTCTCCATATTTTGTGAATAATGATTTTATACTAGTCAACTATAAAATATATATTTATATATAATTCTTCAATACATAGTAAATATTAATTAATATAAAACAGACACTCACTTTTGTATATGATTATACCAGTATGCAATCTAAAATATGAGATATACCAACCACATATCAATTAATATTGTTTTAAATGTGTACATTTTAGAGCAGTATAACTGAATCATATTTAGGACAGAGGTACGAATTGATAGTTTCATTTTTGCAATTAGGATGATTTAATGAAAGGTATTGATTATATATCTTTACTGTTCCAATAAACCAATATAATCTTAAATATTGTACTAATTTATTTAACCAAAAATATGACCGTGTTAACCTATTCTGTGTAAAAATGTAATGTTATTAATTTCGAGGGTATTGTTGTTTAATTTATTGACATTTTAATTGAGGCTCAGGGTGGAACGATGGAATAATCAAATATATTTAATCAATAAATATACTTTATTTATATTTGAATTACATAATTAATATACTTTTTATTGATTTGTGCAATATTTGTTTGTTAACTCATATTAACTCAAAATGAGTATAAAAATTAATGTGTTTTTATAAAAGATTTATTGATTGTTTTACATTTGGTAATAAAGACAATCATTGGTTCGAATCGTATTTAATGATATGATTTCTATTTAGAGGTGGGTTTTAATCGATAATTAATGTCTGATTAAATTCAATTTGTAAAATATATCTTTAATGTGTTTTAGCGCGATATTAATTAATACTTCGTACAAACATCAACTAGCTTCGTCAAGGACCTACTTTTTAATTTATTACACAATGAGTGTATGGTCTTGAGAGCAATCATTGTTACGGAAAAATATGAATACCAGAAAATTTTAAATAACTGTCATACATAGTGTTTTCTTCTATCATTCATCTCAGGTGATGGAGTGGTTCCCAAACTTATTTCACCACGTCATTTCACATTATCTTTTAATTTAATTTGAATTATTCCCGCTTAATTTTATATTTTTAACATTTGTGTAGAGAATTTTAAAAACAATTTTATGATGACATTTTTTTAGTGATACTTTTTACATAAACTTAAAATTACCTTTTTTATAAAAATTAAAAAAGTTTTATAATTTTATACAACATAAATTCTGGAATGGTTTTTAAGTTCATAACCATTATCATAAATGGTAATCTTAAAAAAGTAATTTTCACGTCGGTCAAAAACCCAGATTACCCTTTTTTTTAAATGAAAAAACCCTAGAATTGTTAAAAAATTACGGATGATATAGTTATATCCAATAAATGCACAAAAAATTTCAATCTAATTAAGTGACGCCGTCATGGTCAAAAAGCACTTTAGTATTAATTTTTTTATTATATTATTTTACAATACTTATGTTAATAAAACAAGAAATTTGAAATAATTACAGTATCGTCAAATACGGTCGTACAATTAAAAAAAATTTATTCTGACACAGCTTATTCCAGTTGATATAAATACAAAATTTGAACCGTAGAAATCATCCTACAATTTAAAAAAATGTTTATTGAATGTCTATTACCTTTCCAATGAAGAAATATGGTGGAAATCTATATAATTGATTCCTTCGGATTTTTTTTATTTCTAACGCAATGTTTCAAGTTCAAATTCTCATTTTCAAAACATTTTCTTTAAAATGTAAATTAAAACGACAGCAACGCATTAATAAAACTACAACGTTGTTATTATTTTTTATATATTTATTGCAACGATTTTCAATAATGGTAAAATTCATCTGAAATATGTTTCTAAAGTGCTGATTCCGTTAATTATTGATACAAAATTGATATTTTTTACTCATCAAAAACAGATACTAAATATACAGGTTTATTTAAAATTATATTTTTTCTGGAATTTAAGGTATTTACAAGGTATGTATTATTATAATACTAAAATGCTTTTTTGACCGTGAAATCGTCACTTATTCAGATTGAAATTTTTTTGTGTGTGTTAACAGAATACAACAATACCACCTGTAATTTTTTCCTTATCCAATTCTTCAATCCAGGCGGATTGTAATACACTTTATCAAAAAATTTTAAAAATAGCTTAGACTAAGAATTTATTTCAATTGATAATTTGGTAAGAATTCAATAATTTTGCAATAAAAATGTTATATTAGAAATAATGAAATTATTAATTACATAAATATTAATATCCATAGATGCAATATTACGTTTATATAAACTTTATATTGATTTTAGGAAATAAAATGTATTTAACTTTAAACGTTTGAAATAACTTGTTTTAATAATTTAAACAAAAAATGGATAGTTATTCAAAGTTGGTAGATAATAATGAGCCTCGCGTGGAGATTCTCGATAATTCCAGTTTAATGGACACAATGGGTAATTGGAGTATTATATACATTAGATATGTGTTGTTAATTTATCATAATGTCGCTACGTAATGAATGTTATCTAATTGAAATATTGAATGATGCATATTGTACAGTGTACTCAATAATGTATAATAATATATTTGAATAACTTGTATATCTTTAATAGATATGTCTTAGTGAACATTAGTCTAGGTAACTTTGTTCTCCATGATTCACCTCTATCTAGGTTATATGTAACAAATGTTGTAGTTTCCTTACAATTGTAATTATTATTTATTATACATTTACATGTCTCAAAATTCTAATTTCGGTTATAAATCTTTACGAAACTGTAAAAATGCATATATAGAGTTTAATAATTTATTCAGATGATGCTAAAGAAACGGATAATTTATTCAACCAAATCCCTTCTAAAATTGAATACACTGTTGAAGACGCCGTTGAACATATTGGTTTCGGAAAATTTCAATTGTGGTTAATTTTTGTTTGTGGTTTATTTTCGGTAATTTTAGGATAATACAAATTCATGTTTTTTAGGCAACTGATGCATTGGAAATGCTTTTGCTGTCGGTACTTTCGCCTGCACTTCGTTGTGATTTTAAATTAACTGAAGTTCAAGTCGCGTTTATTACTACAGTATATTTTTTTAATTTATGAAAAGTATTGGTAACAATTAAACTACAGTTTAGATAGTATTTGTGGGAATGTTCTCTGGATCTTTTTTGTGGGGAACAATTTCCGATAAATATGGTAGACTTATTGTAAGCTTTTAAATTTTACATTTGATAATTTATAAATAGACCATGTTTGTTTCGTCCATCTGGATTTTGTATTTCGGTATTGGCACGGCATTTAGTCCAAATTATTATTGGATGCTGATTCTGAGAGGAATAGTAGGATTCGCTTTTGGCGGGGCTATTCAATCGTAATTTTGCCAATAGTATGTTTTTAATTTTACGTTTAGTTTTACTCTCATTTCAGAATATTTACCGAGCAAATATCGAGCCAAAGTCCTGATCATTTATAGTGTAATTTTAACAATTTTGTAAAATAATTAATATTTCAATTTTAGCTCATGTGGGCCGTAGGTAGTCTATTTGAAATTGGAATGGCTAGCATTATTATACCTAGATGGGGTTGGAGAGTTTTGGTAGCTGTGTCGGCTCTACCAATGTTACTTACTTCAGTCTGTGTTTGGGTGTGTCTTAATTTATATTTTTATATTACTTTCATTATATATTCGTTTTTTAGACATTGCCGGAATCTGCAAGGTTTTTGGTCGCATCGGGTCGACACAACCAGGCATATAATGTTTTAAATTATATTGCTTATAAAAATGGAAAAACTTTACCAAGCAAAAACTTGATATCATTAGTTCAGGTATATTTAATATACACCTTATTATGTATAGCAGATGTGACGATTGTTTATTAGAAAGTAAATTTAAATTATAATTGATAATAATCGTTTTAGTAAATGACGGGGAATAATTGTGGTTCTATAACTCAATTGTTCCATAATTTTATTTGTTTTTTGATAGTTTCGAAATGGATTATAATCCATTCAAAAGAGCTTGGTTGTGTTTTATTCATTATAAGCATATTTAATAAACAGTTGAATAAACTATGCATTGAATCATACTAGACGTTATTATTAAAATAAATTATATATGTTGTTTTCGTTATGACAAATGATCAAAACCTTTCGATGAGGGGTTATCAGCCTTAGTCTTTTAAAGAATTATAAAAGTATATATACGTCATCTTAAATGCAAGGCTATGATTAATATTTATTTTTGGTTACTATTTTCAGATTCTTTTTGAACAGTTCTGAATTGAGTCAGAAAGATTTTGAAAAAGAGTTTGGACCATGAAAATTTACGGTTATTAGGTTGGTATATACGACAATATTAATGATTTTAAAACGCGTACCAGAATATATGTTTTTTTTGTAATTTTAGGGCTGATTTTATTTAAAAAAAAAAGGGCAAATTGGATTTATGACTCTGAAGGACTCAAATTCCGAAAGTGAAAAATAGATATCAACTAGTATTGGCAATTTATCGAAATATTTTTATCGATAAAAAATAATAAACTAATTTAATTGAAAATTAAATTTTAATTAAATTGAAAAATTAATTAGAACTGTTATATTATTTATTTTTGTTTATAAAGTAGGATTTCAAAAACACCAAAGCATTAACAACATCGGGTGATATTCTGGATCTTTTCTTAGTTATACAATGACCAGTTATTGAGAACGCCCTTTCAGCTTCACAACTGGTAGGTTTAATAAACATAATTGAATGGTAAAATTTCTTTTTTTTATTGTAAAACGATAGAATCATTCTTTTTACAGAGTTATGGCAAATTGGAGGAGTATTGTCATATTCACTGTTCCGTTTTTTAAAACCCATTTGAATAAAATCGCTTTTTGCTATTCAATTAAATTAGAAATTATCCATAGCTACCATTTTGGATACCTCCGTCTCTCTTCCATCGATTTTTTAATAACAAGAAAATCTATCCTTCGCAATTTTGTTTGGTTTGTATCTTCGTTCAAATTCATAGTGTCAACATGTTTAACGTGATAACATAATCCACTGGTAATTTTATAGCATTTTGTGTATTTAGCTTCATTACTATTTACTAATGTAAAATAATTCCATACTTTAGATCTTTTATTTGTCATGTTGGCGATAATAAAATAAAAAAATAATAGATATTAAAAATATTCAAAAATTTATCGAAACGCTTTTATCTATAAATTATCGATAATTTTTTATCGATTGCCAACACTAATATCAATACATTTGCGAAAAACTATTAAAAATTAGGTTTTTTAAATTCAACGACTGTTAATTTTTGAAATATACGGTAACAAACAGACATTCAATTTTATATAAGTAAAGCATAAAATTTAATTTACTCTAGAAATTTAAAATTATTTCAAAACTTTTAAATAAGTTTGTTCAGAAATAGTGTCTTCAGGGTCAAAAACCTAATTTGTCCCTTTTTTTAAAAATAAAATCAGCCCTACAATTTAAAGAAGCATATATTCTTGGATGCGTTTTAACATTAACTCATTAACTATGTCGTAAATCTTAACCACAGAAACGTACTTATTCATAGTCAAAACCCAAAAGTACCCTGTTTTTTAAAATGAAAAAGTATCAAATATTTATCAAAATTAATTCTCGATAGTTTTTAAAAGCATAACCATTATAATTAGGGAAAGTAAAAGTTAATTTTTTATATGTTAATTAGTATGCAATTCTAAGCATGATCATACCAATATTATGTTTATTAATTAGCTAATTAAAATTTTATAAAGTTAATAGTTATTTTTTTGAAATTGAAAATAAACACTTTATTTTATTTTAAAAGTTTCGCTTTTACAGGAAAAATTTTGATCATCACGAAATGATGTAAAATTCATTTAGCATACCAAAAACTACAAAATCTCCTCATTTCAAAATGAACAACATAATGAATGTATCCTAATGAATTCAAGAAAACTGATAATTCACTTAGTTTTATAAATTGCAATTTCACGGTTTCTTATGAAAAAATGCACTTTATTAAAGTTCACAGAAACACAAAAAAACACAGATTGCCAAACGATACTCCTCCTCTATCTAAATTTTTAAAAATGTCTCAGGATTTTACTGACCAAATTTTGGAGGCATTTATATCTGCGGATATTCCACTCTCTAAACTGAACAACCCAAAAATTTAAGGCCTTATTTAGTGATTTAATAATAAATCGAGCTAAATCGGCTGTCAACCAACTTAGATTAGACAATGCTTTGATTCAAATATGTACATATTTATCTCTGTTAGATGTAATAGAAATGGCTCAAGAATCGTCATTTAGCATAGAAAAGGCCTACAATGTATAATGTGATTGATCCTTTGATTCGGATCCTTGCAGCATAAAGGATTATATTAAAAAACCTCTAACGAAAAACGACATATATGCCATTATGAATAATTTAGATATAAACAAATCTCCAATATTATATCATTCTCTAAGGAACACTCCTTCTACATCTATCAGCGTAGAAAGCAGTTTTAGTCTGTTAAAAAAATGATAACTAAACAGAGACCATTAACACCTGAAAATATCAAAAAATACATAATTTTGTATCGCAACAATAAATACTCTATTAATTATTCATTTGCATCCATATATAGTTTAATTTTTTTCATATTAATATTATTAATATTCAGATATATTGAATATATCTGAATATTGACTATGAAAGACGTTCTTGAAGGTAAACAATAGAAAGTTATTTTTTTAGAGAAAAAAAATTTTAGTTAATATGTTGAATTTTCAAATGGTACGAAATAAAAACAAAAAATACTTGGAATAAATGAAAACTAATCGATTGAAGTTAACAAGATTCAAATTAGAGTTGTATACAAAAAAAATTTTTTAAAGTTACTAATAATAGCTAAAAGTTACTAAAAATCAGTCGTTAGGTTATTTTTTTTTATTTTATAGGTTATTTAAAAAATTACCCTAATTATCATAAATCGAAACTCCAAAAAGTATATTTTCATAGTAAAAACCCTTATTTAAATAAACTTTGTATTATTATTCTGCAGAATTCTTAATGATTATTTCTACCCAACATTTACAGCAGTGTTTCCTGATTCAAATAGTGTACGTACTTCTATTTCAAAATATTATTTTTTTTGAACCCCAAAGGAAACATGAAATATAAAACATTTATGAAAAAATGTTTTTTTAAAGTTTTTTATGATAAGATTAGTAAAATTGTATTTTTTAGTGTGGGGCTTGGATTAGGAATATGATGCTCATAAAATTTTTTATAATTTTTTTTATAAAAATATTAGAAAAAGAGGATATTCTTCTTAAGCATTGCTAAAATTGGATTTTTTATTTTGTGGTTGGAATAAGAGGTTTTTTTCTTATAAGATTTAATAAAATCGTGTTTTTCAAAAAAGTATTGGAAAAATGGAATTTTTCACCTTAAGGGTTTAAAATTGTATTTTTGTATTAATGGTGTGATAAAATTGGATTTTTTAAATAATAATGTTTCGGTGTTCTTGGCTTTGAGATAAATTCCCAACGTCTGGCAAATCTGTAATAAATGTTAAATATTCTCATAAACAAAAGTTTATAAATTTTTTTATATTTTATTTAAATCTTACGGGCCTTCAGGAATATAGTTTCGACCCCAATCGGGAACCACCGATTTACTACTATGAAACTTTTAAAAAAAGATTTTGAGTGAGTAGTTAATATATAATTTACTAATAAATATTAGATATTCTTAAGATTTTTTATGTGCTGTAAAATAACTTAAATTAAATTTAATGAATTACGATTATATTATAGATCAGAATTATCAAATTGTAGTAAGTAATAATTCCTTTATTTTATTACAATTAACTGTCGACTGCAATTTCATTTTTTAAAGGTTTCAATGTAGTTTAGTTTAAGTAGATTAAAGATTTCATCAAAAACACAGAATTGAAAAATTTCTAACCGTAATATTTTCAATTTTAACTAAGTGATACATGATATAAAAAATTTTTTTTATACAAAAATAACACATCATTTGTTCTATTTATTTATGCATTATTATTTTAGATTATCGAAATTTTAGTGTATAAATTAGTTTTTGAGTTTTGAGAAGCAATTAACCAGTGTGCCCTGGTGCGTCAGTAAAAACTGATAACACATATTTGTCATATTCAAATAGCTATCGAGATAGTAGCTCAAGTAGTATATTAACAAAATCGTTCTGTAGCATATGTTCCATGAACTATACAATAATATAATTATTTTCGGGTAGTACCAAGAAAGAGAGTTCCGGTTTTTTTTCAGATACAATCACTATTCATATTGAGGCAATTAAATTGGTGAATCAGGTCATATTTTGAAAAATAATTATATAATATAGAGAAGTGGCCACCTATCTACGGCCCGCGGCCCAAATCCGACCCCCAATTGGATTTTATCCGGCTCGCAAATTACAAATCATTTATATATTTGTTTTTTTGATTTTATTGAGTTGTATGTTCAAATTAATTTGAAAACCGTCTTCACCATCGCGAGAGCGAATCCTCTTTGTAACTAATTTTTATATTTTAGATAAAAAAACCAAATGTAATGGATTTATTCCGAGGAGACTATTTAAGAACCAGTTTGCAAGTTTGGTTCATTTGGTTCCTCGTTGCATTTTCATATTATGGTATGATCCTGGGACAATCAGAAATTCTAGAATTTAAACACATTACCAGAGGTGAACAAATGTAATAATAATTATATTCCATTAGTTCATACTGAAACATCACCCGTCCATGAAATATCGCAATGTCATTGCAATTCCTTATCGTCTTCCGATTATAACAGTATGGTAATAGCAACATTGGGAGAATTTGTAGGTACTTTAGTTAATTTACACTAATTTTTCAAATAAATGTCAATCATGCTAACAAATATTTTTAGCAATCCCATTCAATTTATTCACAATAGACTGGCTAGGTCGAAAATATACACTAATGATAAATTTCTTGATTGCTGGATTAGCATTCTTATTGATTCTTGTCAGTTCAAACAAAATGGTGTTGACCTTTTTTGTTTTTCTTGTTAGAGCTTTTACTTCCGGATTATTTAATTGTATATATATTTACACCATTGAGGTAATATTGAACAATAACTTTAATAAAACATGCATACATTTATAATTAGGTTTATCCCACAATTGTGAGATCTTCCGGTCTGGGAATCGGCAGTTCAATGGCCAGAATAGGTGCAATGTTGACCCCATTTGTTTCTCAAGTATGGCTTATTTCTATCAATTTTAATTTTTATCCTTTTTAGGTATTGCTAAACTATTCTTTGACAGCAGCCATTTCACTATATGGTGTTTTATGCATATTATGTGCGGTAAATGCATTTTATTTAAAACATGAAACATCAGGGAAAAAAATGAAGGTTTTTCAATCTTTTCTTTATTTATATATTTTTTAGCAGACCACTTAACTTCTATTCTACCTCTGTAAATAAATTTATTTTATATTGAATTTTTATTTGAATTTATTTAAAATAACATCTTGTTTCGTGGCTCTTTGTTTTCAAAAGGTGAGTGAAACTCACGTTGTGAATATTCAATAATAATTTTCTAAAAAAAATCAATATTTATGCCCAAAAAGATCAAACCATATACCCAGAAATATTGGTAGCTAGGCGCCATTTGTGATGAAACTTTTTGATAATCAATTACTAATTTGAAATGTTATTAATTACAGTATAATCAGAGATGGAAGAGAATTAACAATTACTTGTCTTTCCTACCGAATGATAAAATTAATTATTGCATCAATATCTGAAATTTACTAATGTTAAACAAATGTTTCCCAATCCTTATTGTGCTAGTCCCCATTTTCAGTTTTAAAAAATCCTAAGCCCCACTTCAATATCAGTTTAATCAAGAACGAATTATTATTAATTCAGTGACAATTTTCTAATAAGTTACAAATCGAAGGATTTTATTGTCGAAAGTTCAACTATATATAATATTTATTTGATAGAATTAATATCACTGAGCCTGACGATTGTTGCAAACTTCTTTAATTAATTAACTAATTAAAAAATTAAGTCTTATAATTAAAAAATCACCAATTTCTAATATATTTTTTCCAGAGTAATGTTATCAGAAATTGAGTCCTTCTGGGTCAAAAACCCAAATTAAGTTTATTTTAATAAATAACTATTTTCTGGAAGTCGTTTTAACAAATCTCAACCTCAGAAACTTACATCTTCATGGTCAAACCTCCAAATTATCCGTTTTTGAAAAATGTTACAGCATTTTATAAAACATTTTGAATATTTTTTAAAATCATGAGCATTATCATAAATCAAAACCTGAAATCAATTAGAAATTCGATTCTCGGCAGAGCTAGCTGCTTTTTGTACGAAGTACATAAGTCAAGCTAGTATTGTCCAAAATTAACATTAAATTAATCTTAACTTTTCATAATTGCAATAAATTCGTGAAATTTTTCAGGCCCACCAAATTTCGTCATACGTAACTAGTGGGCCTTAGCCCCACGATTGGAAAACACTTTAACGTTTACAGTTTTAAATTTTACACTTTGAAATTCAAAGTTTGAATAATAAAACGAAGAAATAAATTTATTTTCAATATAAATGCGATCTCGACCAGAAAAAATTGTTTTAAAATTGACAACAAAGTACAGAGATCGTCAGCGCCTGTTAAATGTAATTAAATTCCGTAATTTATAGACATATTATAGAACCTGCCTCCAAAAATAAAATCGGATAAACCGGACGGAAATTTGTTAAAAATATCCAACACCCAAAAAGATTATCGGCCCATCGAAAAACCAAATTATAGAAACGATTATGAAATTGAACGAACAAAAGGAGAACCTTATAAAAATATGCCTTTCAGAGTACATTTATCACCTAAAAAATTATACTATTGGTGCACTTGTGGAATTAGTAGAAATCAGGTTTTATAATAAAAAAATATATATAAATATATGCCAGCCGTTTTGCGATGGTGAACACCGAACTATTCAACATTCACATAAAGCCAAGTCTACGGATGGCTTTTCTCCCATCAAATTTAAAGTAAAAGATGACGGACACTATTGGCTGTGTAATTGCAAACAGACAAACAATGCCCCATTTTGTGATGGTTCTCATGATTCAACTCTTGTTCAAGAAAAATTTAATGAATACGGGTTCCCTATGGGAAGTACAGTAGAATAGTTTATTTAGACACAATTTAACAAATTTATAAACAAAAAATAAATAGTATACACATTTTATTTGTTAAATAAGGATTGGAGTTCTATGTACTTAATGGAGCCGTCGGCGCCTGCTGACATTAGGTTGTTGTGTCTATCAATATGTATGTTTAGTATTCCCGTGTTTTGTTTTTTGAAAAAGAAGGTAGATTTGTTGTGTAAGTTTTCTATAGTTTTAATGTAATTGTAGGTGTTTAGATCCATTATCTGAATATATACAAATTATTGAACATGATAATAAACCTTTAGTGTACCACTACTTGAACCTATCAGAGCGTATTCTTTGAAATATTCAAATTCCATACAAGACACGGGATTCCCATGAAAAGCGTCTGATAAATGTAAACAATTTCGTGTGTTTCGTATATCAAAAATAGAAAATTGTCCATTTTCTGTTCCACAGTAAATTTCGTTAGTTTCATCTATAGATTTTATACAAACACAAGCCGAAGAACCAGCATTCAAATCTAAAAAATATGAAATTTTACATACTCAATTGTACCCATTATTTTGGAAGTATTTGAGCATTGTAATATGTCGTACAATGAAACGTTTTTTGAATCGTGGTATTGACCAGCAAAAGCAATTATAGAAGAAGAACCCACAAAACATAAATCGTTACAAGTGTTTAATTTTAGACTCTAAACTAGAAATTGTATTTTTAAAACAATGAACGAACAAATGTTTTTTTGAAAATTCCACAATTTGTCAAGCATTTGTAGACAAAAACTAGTCCATCAACATCTGATAATGCCATCTACAATACATTTGTAAATTATAATAGGTAGTTGGTATATATAAATGATTCAACTTCCATTATCTCAGAAACTAATAAATACATTTTTTTGCTACAAAATAAGGTCT
This sequence comes from Intoshia linei, assembly GCA_001642005.1. Classification (NCBI taxonomy): domain Eukaryota; kingdom Metazoa; phylum Orthonectida; family Rhopaluridae; genus Intoshia; species Intoshia linei. Next base: position 64,459 of record LWCA01000001.1, on the reverse strand, counting down.
CATTGACCGACTTTTCAAATCTAATAATATTGCTAATATGAATAACCGTATTTCCATCTCTAAAAAATTTCATAGATGAAATTCTATTTAAAGCTCCACTGTTTTGAACTGAAGATATTTCTTTATATTCGCCCTGATGCCAGTAAGTTACTGACCCATTTTTAGATCCACTCAAATCTGGTAAAAATAAATATAAAAATTATAAATTCTAGATATACAATAAGAAGGCATAATAGGATGATGAACTAAATTTACTATTCCCTTGATCTGCCTAATTAACTTCTAAAAACGTATATATTAAAAATAAATCAATTACCTCTGGAAATACAAAAAGACTCAAATATAAATCCATTAATTATTTCACTAATTGTATGAACCAAAAGTATTCATTTATGTATCAATTTTAAATATAAAAAATTACTGTTGAAGAGACATCTTTCATTAGATACACATGTTTCTTTCTTGCAGCAAAGCTTGAAATATTATAGACTTACAAAATAAATTACATTGGTTGATCAAAGTTGTTATCAGGATATATGCAAAAATTGCTAATGTCCAGTTCGACAATTTTTTTATTAGTTGAATACGAAATATATTTGAAAAAATTCTGAAAATATTAATGTAAATAAAAAGTTATTAATATTAATCCAAATTAAAATTACGCTTGATAACTAAATAAATTTTAGTTAAAAAATATCACATAATCATAATAAAAATTTAGACCAACGCTATGCATATTCTTTGTCAATGTTAAAAAAATATATCCATCATCAATCAAAGAATTAAAAAAAATTATAATAAACAAGGTCATTTAAAATTTTGATGTAACAATATATAAAATTGGATTTTATAATTTTGATTAATAGTTCAAATAAACAGAAAAGTAACTGCAACATTTTCATGTTTTAATTCAATGTAAATTTTTTACAAATATCAAATCATTACAGGGTTTTTACCAAATTTTGGTAAAATTAAACTAAATTTTCATTGTCGTGCAGTAAAAATCAGTTATGTGATGACTATATATATGACATGATAAAATAGTTTAATATAGCGAAAATCAGGTAAAATCTGTTATAAAAACTGAGTTGAGTGAGTCTAGACTAGTGTTTCAATATCATTACCTCTAATGAAAAAGTCGGTAAAATTGAAACTCTAGTCTAGACTCTGCAAAATTCACTCTGGCTGCCTAAAGAATACTTGACTCATCTTCATTTTAAAAAATACACAATTAGTAACAAAAACTGTTCATTTTTTTAATTTTAACAGAAAATCAAATAAATAAATGTAGATATCAGGGTTCAATGTGTCCAGATGAATAAAATCGTCTATAACTAAGGGTGGTCGATTTGCTGGTACCAGCAATTTTTTTTAAATATATAAATGACTAATTTGTAAAATATAAACTGAATACAATGACGCTTTTGATTCTCACAAATTTTTAATGTTTAGAACTAAATATTCAAAAAAAGGGATTTTTCCTTCATGGTTGCTAAAATTTTGGTATTTTATTTTGTCGTTGGATTAATAGTTTTTTCTCGTAAGGTTTGATAAAATCGAAGATTTCAAAAAATGTAGGAAAAAAGACTTTACCTTAACTTAAGGGTTAAGGGTTGGTAAAATTGGATTTTTACATAACAGGTTTGAAATAGTATTTTTTATTAAATATTATTAATGGTGGGATAAAAGTGGGATTTTTAAAATAACAATTTAGCGGTCGCCCAGGCTTCGGGAAAGAATACCAACATCTGGTAACTTTGCAATAATCGATTTTACAAAAATAAACTAATTTGTAATTGTTATGGTAATAAAACAGAAATGCTGATAACTCTTTGTCTATAACCGATCGTTACACTAGCTTTATATTTTGGAGATTATTTTCAGAGAATATTACACGTAGACCCTTGTTAAGAAACAATGGTTTGAACAATCATATCATCAAAATTATTTTATAACATCTTAAAGGGTTCCCATTATAACTTTAATAATGACTGCATAAAAATAAAAATTACATCATTAATACAAAATGAAGTGATTTCGTCCTTATTTTGTACAATAAGTTTTACTTTACTTTCAGATTTTTCTGGTTCTAGATCAGAAAAAAGATCAAGCGTATCAATTTTTGACATGACATCATTTTTTATTAAATAACGTAAAATATCATTTTTAAACTCCTTTTTGCCTATGATTATTTTCCATAATTCGTATTTCGACATTTTATCGTAGCTAAAATTTAATAAGTTTACAAACTAAAATATTAATATTACTCAAACTGTTAATAAAAACTAAAATATATTTAAAGTTTGATATATATTAATGTTTTTATTCCTGAAATACATATCCATAAATATATACGAAAATTTGATAAAAACTGAAAAAAATATTTATTACTAAAAAATTTTAGAAAATATTATAAAATCTTTCTTGAAATCTCATTAAATCCAAAATTTATATTCTATATCAAAAATTTGTCACCTTGCCTTCTCAGCATATAAAAAATTAAATAAAAACCTAAAACATGATCCCATCCTTTGATATTTCAAAATTAAAGTCACTAATTCATGAAAAATATTGAATATCATACCTTGATTTCAAACTCGAGAAAGGATTATACTCGTCTTTTTCTACAACTTGAAGTAATTGGTCCCAGGACAGTTTATTTTCTTGTTTATAAACATTCAAATTAGTTTTTTCCAAGTCAACTTCAGATTGATCCAAATTATGAACCAATTCGTTCATGGCTTGTCTAACGCAAGTTAAAATGTAATTTAATTGAGATAACAACTGTTTAAGTTCTAAATAAAATTAATAAATTAAAATTGTTGCAATAAAAAAATAAATAAAACCATTATGAGAAAAATTCGAATCAATGATAAATTGATTATATACAGTAAAAAAATGTTTGCTAATGACATAAACGAGTAAATTCCAGCAATAACCTTGATACTCATCCTGAAAAACTCCATCATCATCATATGAATTCAACAATGTCATAAGATCATTAATACAAATTATAGGCTAAAAATATGAAATGAAAAAAAATAAAAAACCTTATCCATCAAATAAGACAATATCGATTTCTCACTAGGAATGTATATTAAATGCAAATTTGAACCATCTAAAAAATATTAAAAATTAAATTAAAAATCTAACCTTCCAATTGAATCGCAAAATGAGAAATTGGGTTGGATATACTTTTAAAAGTTTCGTCGTTGACCAATTTAAAATTACCAAAAACTTGAATAAAGGCTTGATAGGATATAGATTTAAAAATTAATTGACAAAGCAGCCAACAATTTCGTATTTTGATAGCTTGAATAATGAGAGGAAAGTGTATCGAAAGAAACAAGTTAAAAAAATAAACTGACATGTTAAAAATATTTGGAAGAAAAATTGGGTAATTTTTGTCAATATGTTTAATGATATTGAGCTTTTCAACATTGGTGCATTCTGGTTTATTTTGAAATATATCATTTATATTCAATAAAAAATAAACATTAAATGAATTTTCAATAAAAAGTTTTTCAAATTTTGAACTATACTCCTGTGAGCCGCTCTGAAATGAATTTAACCGAGAAATTTCTTTTCTATGCATTTTGGATTGTAATCGCTTCAAATCTTCATCGATAATATCCCTATTAAATTGAGTAGTTTGACTGGCGTAGATACTTTCCAAAAAATTAAATCTGTGATTAGGATCGCACGGTAAATTTACCAATAATTGAGATATAGCGCTATTAAGACAAAACGTTAATTCAAAATTAAAAATTTCATCATCACTTCTGTAATTGACACAATCCAATTTGTAATTCGTCAAAAATGACAATATTTCAATTCTAATTTGCCTAAAAGACATGTCGGAAAGAGAATCTACAAAAGATAGAAAGGAAAATTCGGTTGATAAAGAATCATAACAACTAATGGCAAAAAATGTAACATTGACATTAAGTACACTTGGCGAAGATCCACTACACTCTGAATCGACACAACTGTTCAATATAGAGTACATTTGGTGCATAATGGCAACCCTAATGTTGATCAGGTTTGAAAATTTAAGATTAAGTTGGTTGAATACAAGAAAATTTAAAAAATATTGCAATATTCCAAAACAATGAGAATTTACATCCGCATCAAACTTGTAATCATTTAACGATTTACAGTTTTTAGATTCATACCCACAAAATACTTGACACATTTGATTATGAAAGTTTGGTTCTTTCTCCATATCGGTAAACAAATTAATATATGAAAAAAATTTAGTAAAAACATCAAACACGGATACCAACCAATCTTGAAATTTAATATTGCATTCTATGAGGGAAGACTTGTCATTATTTGAATAATTTAAACAGTCAAAATTAACCAATTCGCTCGTTACTGTATTTATAAGAGAATTGTGTATATTGTAATAAATAAAGGAATTATAGTTATCCTCAACAAAATTTTGTTTTACATCAAATTCACAATTCATCAATAATAACAAACTGTAGTGAGGTTGGTTGATTCGATCAAAAACTTGTGAAATTAATATCAAAAATTTTCGTTCCAAATAAACAAAATTTTCACAACATGTAGTTGAATCTTGCGATCCAGTGACAAAAAATTTTGTAGTACATTTGGGTTTTTTATTAATAAGTTTTTTTACATGTAAATACAACGTCATTATTTCAACCAATTCATAAACACAACAATTGTATAAATTACCAAAAATGTAATTGTCATTCTTTATTTCATTCGAATTACTTGTATTGTACATAAAAATACTTTGCCAATATTTATCATCATATTTGATTAATATACATTCAAATAAATATTCTAGTGATAGAACGTACTGATTTTGAACCCAGAAACACATTAAAGGTAGAAATATGTCCACCAATTTTGAATTATTTTGATTTTTGAATTTTTGTTTGTTTTGTAGATTCATTTTATTGAATTTCGTCCAATCGTCCAAACAAGTGACAATTAAACCATTTTGATCAAAGTCTGAGCATGGATACAACCTACTTATTATTAATGCCAAATTAATATCATAGAGGTTGTCGATACACACTTTTATTGCGTCTTTTATTCGGTTTGATACCAGGAAAAATGCTACACTGTAGTAAAAATTTTGACGACCCAACATAGCATACGCATTTTTTAAAGCTTTACGTTTACAATCATGGTTTTCAAAATCTGATGAAAAAAATTTAGCCATTATGTCCTTCTTTTGAGATCTATATAAGGCTGCAAGTGTATTTTTCTTTTTTAGCAAAATATAAAACAAAGCTGAATCCATTGGATTATTATTCTTTTTAAATTCATTTCTCGCAATGACAAGTATAATTTTTTTAATATATTCCAAATTCGTTGACCAAAATCCGACACCCAAATGTTTTAAATGTTCCCATGTAATATTTTTATCATTAATTTGAGGAAATTGTTGTAATATTTCATCTTCAGAAGAATATAAATACTGCCAACACAAGAGAGAATTAGAAAAACAATTGAAATCAACCAAATCTAATCGTTTATCATAAATATCCAATAAAAACGAAGACATCAAAATTGGAAAAACACCATTACCATTCAAACCCTTTAAACCTGGACCCAGACAATGAGATTGTATACTTTTGAACAAACTTGATTCATGTTGATTAAACAAATGAGAAATTTTAATAAATTCTTCAAATTTATCTTCAAAATTAACAATTTCACCTGAAAAATGCAATTGACCGGCTAAATCAGAAAAAATGGTAAAAATAGACGTTGGATTCAATTCAGAACCATTTTGAATAAAAATTTGAAATTGTGCCATTATTGTTTTAAAAGAATTTGTTAAATTTAGTTTCAATAATAATAATAAATAGGTAGGGTGAATTTGAGATAAATGAACCATTTTATACTTGGCAAGTGTGTTATTAGGATAATCTATGGACCGGTAAATTTTGTATTTTTGTAAGTTAAGTTTAGACTGAAAAGAATAATACAACAAAATTTCATTTTTTTCATTAACAATCAAAACATTTCCATTAACAATACATGTAAATTTTTTAGTTCCATCAAAATTACATTTAGATTTTTGTGAATTTAAAAATTTAAATAAATTATGATCCGGCAATTTTTCCTCTTGTAAAAGTTTCCAAAGATTATATTTACTGGTAACTACAAAAAGTGCTGAAACCGGTTCTTTAGTTTCAACCAAATGGTTAGATAAAGTACAACTCATGAGAGAGTTATAAGTTTTACTACTAAAAATACCACGTCTATACTTGATCAACATTGGATTTTCATCAATTTTTATACAATTGGAATCAATTTTTTGAGTTGAATTGAAAATATTTGTATACACATCTTTTTGCAAATAGTGGTCATCGTCAACAGAGTCTTTATCAGAATATTGAGAAAATAATAAAATTTTGTTATTAATATACACAATGAGTATATTTTCCCCGTACACATCATTGAACCAATCTATAGCAATTTTGGATTGGACGTAATTAAAATTGTTAGAAGGATGCATTTTCATTTCTTCTTTTAATTCAATCAAATCATTAATTATCCATTGAGAATTAACGTTTTTATCGTAAATGTGTTTATAAATAGTTATGTGAAAAAATGAACAATTTAAATTTTTGGAAATAGTGACCAATAATTTACAATTAGCCAGCTTTAAATGCAAAATATTTTCTTCCACATTAATGGTATTTATTAGTTTTAAATCCAATTCAGGAGTCAAATATTTAAAAAACTGAACGATTAAACTTTGAGGATTATATAGGCAAAAATCAAAAAAGTTTGGGAGGTATGGAATGTAAAATGTGCTTGGGGAATGATAAGCAAATATACAAGGTTTCGGGCAACTTTCACATTTAGTTACAAATTCAGAAAATTCCATGAATAATCCCGGGATTTTTTGATTAAAACATTCAATTTTCTGGGAACGATTAGTTCTGTACATTAGACTACATTTCTGTAAAAACATGGTTTGTATTTCATTTATATTGATGGTGACATTTAATATAAATTCAAAAGTTTTTATGCCATTTTGTGTAGATTCTTTGGTTTTAGAAATTATAAAATTGACACAATCAATCGATTGGACGTTGGTAAAAGTAAAGGTAAAAATTTTAACAACATTGGAATATTTAAAACAAGAATTTACAAATATATTTGGATTGTAATTCAAATTAAAATTTTTGTGTTTAAATTTTTCCAAGGGTTTAAGAGTAATTAAAAAAACATTCAGTTTTCCATAATTCGAAATTGTAGCAAATAACAAATTATTCGCTTGCACATCATCCTTGTCTAAAATAAAGCAAGGTAAAATTACAGGGAACCATTCAACGGTTAAAATTTCATCATTTTGATTTTGTTGTAATTTTAACATGTGCTTCATTTCTTTAACCTTCTTAAACGATTGAAAAGTGTCAATGTGCCAAATTATAAGCTCCGAGTAAATTTTACAATTTAAAGTTGAATTTGGAGAAATTAAACTAGATTCAAGACGCGTAGAGGTTGAGTCATTTTTTCGAGAAAGGGTAATAATATAGGGAAGATTTGGGTGACAATTTGCTAAGATTGGTGGAAAGGAATGGCCGCAAATTTGTTTAAAATGCGAAATACTGTGAAAATCATACGTTTTATGAACACAATGTTTTTCAACCCTTAATCTCCAGCAATTTATGGAAGCGTCGTTATGTTTGGTTACAATATTATATTTCCAATGATTATTATTTTGATTAAAAGTGGCCGTTTCAATCATTGTTGTCATACTAGCCGCTTGAATAGTTTGACAAATGGCATATGGAATTGCGTGGGGTATAATTATTGCGCAAACAATATTCGACGAACTAGAAAGTCCCATATTGTGACTTCTATCAAGATTATAAACAAACCAAACAATTATGGATCCATCGCTTTTTCTAAACGAAATAAAACAATCTATTCCACATGTCCAATTATCTAAAAGTCGCAAATAATTACGTCTTCCCAATTTATCTTCAATATACGCTTCGCTATACAAAAAAATATCACTAAATTTTAAAGACGACATTTTAGATTTAAATTGCATCAACGAAGAAGACAGCTCCAAAGCCTTATTGTTCATCCAATGAACAACAATATCGTTTTTTTCATTTTTATCAAAATCAATAGTATTACTAATTTCCTGTGCCATAAAGGTAGAAATATTTAAAACTCCTACAACACAATAATTTAAATTTTTGTAATTAATATTCAAATGTCCTTCATGGCCACATAGCCTCGAAGACGATTTGTATTTACTGTTTCTAAAATACATTTCACTTTCATAATCAGCATTTTCATAAAAATCGGTATAAACAACACTACTCCAAATTCTATATATACCAGTTTCTTCCGATGTCAAAAGCGTGGGTAAAATATCCAAACAAAATATAACAGATTGTTCTCTCCAAGACATTGATAATATAGTATGAGGGTGATTTAAAACAATATTTGACAAAACAAATGTTTTAGGGTCACTTTCGCTGTATTTTGTTTCAGGTTCATAGAACAAATAAACATCATCAGAATTTTTATAAAGACACGCAATAATTGATCCACTCGGATCAAAACAACATTTTATTATCGATTCCTTTGGCGTATCACAATACATTTCTAAATAGTGAAAATCACATTTATACCATTTTATTAAGTAATCATTGTTATTACTTAAATTATCACTTTCAGATTCTGAATTATTGGATTCACCAATAAAAAAGGGTGCATCTTTAAAAATATTTGAATTAAGTTCATCAAAAATTAAATCTTGATCAGATTTTAAATATATTCGTTCGAGGTCGTTGTCAGTTCTTTTTACTGCACAAACCAAGTCATGAGGTGATTCTGTACTAAATTCTTCATCAAAATTATTTGTTGTTATATAATTTTCACAGTCTATAAAAGTAATTGCTAAACGGTATAAATAAATGACCGTTCCGTACAATAACATTGTTATTCCATCAATATTCCAAAAAGATGAAGCAAATTTATGAATGTTCGCAAATTTCATTATTGTTACCCATGTTGGAATTTCTAAATTTTCGGAATATGGAGCGTAAATTGACACAAATTGAGAGTCAATTATTATAATTTTTCCAGAAAATCTAGAACAGCTTACTGATAATACACTGCAACCATTTTCATCTATGGACTGGAGGCAATGGAATAAAGAATCCAATATAAAAGTGTTGGACCCACACGAATAAGCCTAAAATTAATTACATAACAAATAATTACTTGTAAACATTATAAACGGCGCCAACAAAATGATTACAAAGTAAGAATAATTGTGACAGTAGTTACGAAAATTGATTAAATATTACCTATATCATAATAAATACCCTACAGAAAATGTAATAATCAAAAAATATTAGAAGTAAATATTAACACTGCGTGTTATATACTTCATATGCAGTAGTTGATAAATATAGAAATTCTCAAATCTGCAATATAGAAAATCTGCAGTGTCAACATCAAGTAAATTACATCAAAAGTATGTCTGAAATTCAAGCTCAATGTAATGTCAATTTATCATAGATATATTGATAAATTAATTCATATTTTACCATGTATAAACTACATATTTGTACTTTGATTAATGCATTAATAAATCTCAAAAGAAAAAAGATAACAATCACGTAGAAAATTTGTTGTGTAGTGCATCTTACAGCAAAATACTCAAGATAATTAATAAAACAATTTTTATGGGTATTATGATGAATTTAATTAAAAGAAAGATAGATTATCAACCAGTGCCTTGGTAGAAAATATTAAAATATATAAACTTCCAATACTGTTTTTGATTCTAGTCAAATTAAATCCAAAATTATATCCAACAATTTTTAAATATTAATCATGATTATAAAATATTTCAGCAATACAAATTATATAAATAGGAATTTAAATGTTAAGGTTTAACATAATAAGTAAATATACCAAAAAATTATAAGTTCCAAATGAACCTACACTGCAACATTTGATACTGTCACTAACAGCGCCAGGTATGACCTGGAATAATTTCATATTTTCATACTAAAATCACATAAAAATAAAAAATGTAATTTACAAACTACTTTATAGATTAATTATAAAATGCAAACTTTATTGGATTATTCACTTGAAAATGGATTGTTTCTATGTAACTTTATTTTATTTAAAATACTTTTCTCATTAAATTGTGCAATTGCCACTTAATTAAAGTGATATTACAGGTAATGTTGTATTTTTTATATTTAGAAATTAATAATGAGTCTTTTTATTATATTCATTCAATTTTTATTAGCGAATTATAACTAATATTCCAAACTGTAATATCACCTTTTCGTTGTATTTCTAGTACAAATAGTATATAAAAGTTTCAACCCCAATATTAAACATTACAGCTTAGTATCCATATTTTGGTGTATATTGATACAATAATTTATTGTTTAATGAGTCAAATCAAAAATTTCATGGTATTTAAGACGGACCCGCTGCGGCGGGTCGTAAGACTCGTACATTCAATGTACGAGTGATATTACTATAAACATTATTGCAGATGTGAGGTTAAAGTGGGAATATTTTCATTAAGTCTTTGTCATATAGTCGAGCTTATATTAATTAATTTGTCTATTAGTTATTTTCACCAAGTTGATTATTCTATCGTCTCCATAATTAAAATATCATTACTTTGACTAAAGGTTTATTGATTTATTGAGAAGACAGAAAGATAATGCAAAAAGGTAATTTTTATATTGATAATAAATCGTTGTTTTAATATAATTATTTTGTTTAGTTAGAAACCCCTGTAATTGTCAATCTTCAAAACATCGGCTAATTTCAAATTGTTTAAATTGTGGTAGAATTGTCTGTGAGCTGGAAGGTTCTGGTCCATGCCTTTTTTGTGGAAAATTGGTACATTAATAATATTAACATTTTATATTTATCAAGGTTACAACCCAAAAAGAAAAGAAAATAATTGAATTAGGAACAAAAAAAGCAATAACGTTAAAAAAAACACTTTTAAATAAGCATTTTACTAAAGAAGCTATTGAACTGCAAAAACGATATGATAAGGCGGTAGAGAAAAAGAACATATTGTTGTCTTTTGATAAATCTAAGTATTTTTTATTTATTCTTATAAAATTCATCTGTTACCATTGTATTATTGGCCTAACTGGTTATTGATTTTTTTATTATTAATTATTTATAAGGTTTACATATACAATATTTGTATTGTTAAAAATATTGAAAATCTATATTTGCTTGTAAAGATTCATTTAATATTCCTTGTTTTTGAGATGAACTTATCTATTATTTGTAATTTAATCCACTCATTATAGTTGCGATAAATATTCGTTATTTATAATAATTTATAATACATGTATGAGGCATAATGGGTTTGATTTTTTTATCAAAAGCAATTAGCTATATAATTTAATTATGTTTCTAATCCCTATCAAATAATTATTTCGCATTAATTATGCAGATATTTTCAAGTTTTTATCGCACTGTGAAACCCTAAATTAAATTAATTTTTAAACATTTATGCACAATGTGCAATGCACGTGTATTCAAGGGTAGATTTCGATTTTGGTGACGCAGCGGCTGGGTTGTAGTGATTAGTACTAATTAAATCTAAATTCCTAATTATTGTCTTTTATTATGATCCAATTTTATCCAATGACCTCTAGGGCTCTCCACAGCATTACTAATTTACTAATTTTAGCACCAAACGTACGGTTGTAATTGATGATCAAATGGATTATTTTAATACAAATGTATCATCTTGGATTAGTGATACTGCTAGAAAAAATCTTATTGCAGAAGAAGAAAGGTTACGTGAAAAAACTGATAAATTAGTCATATCAAAATCGGGATATACAACTGTTTATGATTTGACGAGTGATAGTAATCCTACTGATACATTATCTCAAAAGATGGAGAAGGTTGCAATATCTTATCAGAATGTATGATTTTTGATTTGTAGTGATTTTTTTGAAAGAAAAGTACTGTAAAATTTTACATTGTACGTTAATCCCTTATTTATTAAAAAATTTTTAATAGGAGAGAAAAGATGATGTTAAATTTGCAAACCTTAAAAATGATGAAATTGCTAATAATCAAGTTGTGACAAATAATTTTGTTTGTCAAGAAAATTCACGTTTTGAAATTATCGATGAAGGTGTAGTGATATCTGTCAAACAGCCGTATGCCAGTTTGATTGTACATGGAATGCAAAAGTTTTTAATTTGTGACCAATTATTTTATTTTTTGTAGGTGCATGACTATGAGTGATATAATTAATCACCGTGGACGTGTCTGGGTATATTCCAGCGATGTACTGAATGACGAAGATTGTAACAAAATTATTAGTAATTACACGAGTAATTTAGATTTAATACTTATTTTTATTATGAAATGCAGTATTCTTTCTCTAGTTTGTGACTACAGTGAGTATAGTAAATTCTTCAAAGATGAACATCAAAATATCAAATTAAATAAAATGTTCAATATAGAAGAAATGAACTAATTTTATTAAATACAGTATTCTCCATAATTCGTTAACTCTATAACTCGCCATTAATCCTAAGTTAGGATTCCTAACTATATATGATATAGTATATATATAATAGGATATAATATGCTACGCTATTTTTGATTGTGTATCCTACTTTATTTAAATAACTACCCGTCTTAGAATTTTATATAGTCCACATTTCAATTACAGTTTTTTCCGGGGTGTTCACAAACTTAATTTCAACCTCCCAATTTCACATCTTACAGGTCAAAAACCCCAGTAGTTTAAAATATAAACTAAAAGTTTTAAACCATTTTTCAAAATAAGTTAAGTTATTTTGTATTAAATTTTACAGTTTACATTTTATTGCAATTTAACCTTTAATTTAAAGGTTTTATCTACTGTTTCTATAGTTTTAAATTATCTATCTAGCCAACTTTTTCTGAATGCCAAGAATGGCGAGTTATAGAGAGAATACTGTATAATCAGTATTGAGATTTTTTATTATATGTGTTAATTGGTTTTAAAACAATATTTTTTCATTAATATTTGACCAAGGGTATACATTTTTGTTTAAATGATGAGCAACAAAATAGTAGTTTTTGTATTTCTTTAAATTTTTTAAACGATTTATTTGTTTTACATCCTTTAAAATGAAGAGTTTTGTTTATGATTTGTTTAAAATGGAGACCTGTTTCATCGCAATTAAAAATATTTTTCTTGTTAAATATTGTAACTTACAATTTTTGCATATTTTTTCAAAATTTGCATCACTTTTTGGTGATTACTAATCAGTGATTAGTATTTTATAGTGTGTCTTTTTTTAAAATTATCCAACCACTCAGTAAACACCGTAAATTTTTATTTACCAATTTCCCCCATTTTTTTGGTGTAGCTTGTCATTTATATATAGCGTGATAATCTAATATTGTATTTTTTTCTTAATGATAATTATGTCTTTATATTTTTGGATGGCCTATTTTTTTGTATAACGTGAATATTTTTTCTAATAGATATGTACAATTTTTAGGATGTATTTTTGTTCAACTCAAAAAAATGTTCTATATTAGTGGTTTTCAATCGGGAGGTCGCGAAATTTATCAGGTGGGTCGTGAAAATCTGAACACAGTATAAAATATAAATAAAACTGAATATGCTTTTTTAATATTTTTATTTATGTGAATTTATTTTGTTATTGATAAGCTGTTTGGAGTATATAGAAAATTTTTGGGTCGCAAAAATTTTTAATGTTTATAAGGGGTCGCGAACATAAAAAGGTTGAAAACTACTGTTCTATATAGAAATGGTCATCTCTGAAGACGTTCACTTAGACTATTAAATTGACTGTATTATAAATGCTGTTACCAAATAATAAAAATTAATATTAATTTATTAATATTTAATAAAGTGTTTTTTGACCGTGAAGGCCTTAATTTGTGATATTGAAATTATTCCTGTACATTGTATATTAACTGAAAAATAATGTATTTTTTAAATTCTTATACTTACTCTTATTTTTATCATTTTTGACCCTAAAGGTCAATTTCTGAGAATGAATTTTTTGATACTCCCTTTTGTGAAACTGTATTAGCATATAGTTTTTCTAATTATGGGACGGTAAACACATCACAGACACATCCAATTTTATGTAAGTAAATGATAATGTTTATTATTATTAATACTTTTTTATAGATTCAGTTAAAGGGAAAATTCCCAAATTTGCCGATATCGGAGTTTTATTAGGTTTCACGAATATAATAGATTGTAAAGATTCAACAGCGGAACTAGCAAGTTCAGACATGGTAATTTTATAATTTATTGCCACTTGATTAATCATATGGCTCATTGTAATGATTTCTTTTTTTCATTTACTTGTAATGTTACTTTCATGTTAATATTTTAGAAATACGACATGTATGGAAAAGCTTCTAACCTCTATGAGATTGATTTGGGGGATTGTGGTTTTATGCAACAACCATTGCCTTGCAAAATTTCGAAATCGTTTTGTAAGATTTTACTATTGATGAAAGTTTAAACTAACTTTTAATTTGTATATTTAGCCAAATTATCCAGACATATTCACATTGCTGCATTGAAAAATGTATTATATTCAACCGAAATATTGTAAATCTCATATATTCTTGATACAATTTAATTTTTATTGTACAAACTCTTGTAAATTTATGAACCATATATTAAATATATTCGTAATGTGCATTATTGCTTTGATGATTTTCTCATTATTTACTATGAACATTTCCAACTGACCATATAGATTTTAAATTCTTATAAATTAGTTTTTATTTCGGTTTTAGAGAAATTTTCTCTATGGATTAATAGCTTTAAAAAAATTAAAATTTTGTTGTGGCAGTGGGGCTCAATACCAGACACTTCCTGCAATGAATCATGAAAAAATATTTTATATAGGGATATATTTATTGACATAAATCTAAATTATAGTTTATCGTGTACATCCGTCATGTAGGCCGCTCCATATTCTTTAATTTTTTTTTTAGTTGCCATATCATTAACAGTCCAAAATATAACGTCCAAATCAAAATAATTTGAAATGAGTATTATAGGCCTAAAATAAATATTACATCTGTAAAAAACGTACAATATGAGGGTCGACATCTTACGTCAATTTAGATAATTTTCTGCAATAATAATTATATAATGCATGTAGTTATAAAAATTCTTCACCGACTACAATTATGTTGGCAATTTTCAAATAAAATTTGGTAACAAAATTTTTACCAAACCAGAAATTATGGCGATCCTGGTATTTTAAAATGTATTATCAATTATAATTACATGTTTATGTATTTATTTTCCAGCAATAAAAATGAATTCCCGATAACAGCAGACATGACGTACAATGAAATTTTATGAAAAAATTCAATTATAGCAAATATGAGGAAATTGAATATATTGGTTTTATAATGTTTAAACATGTACTCATATGTCAACCCTGCCACAATTTCATTGTCCAAACTTCGCATCTAAATTCTTTTTTAAAGTTAAACATTAAGTAGTGTAAATGTACAACAATTGTATGATACAGAAAGATCCACATTCCACATAATACATTTTGAAATGTTAAATAATTACCTTTCGAATAAAAATCCAATCAAAAGCACATAAAACTGAATGAGAGTATAAATAGGGGTATTTTTTGTAATAATAAAGTAAATCCCTTATCACCTAAAAAAAAAGTATTTTAAAAAAAAAGGAAATTACATATTCATTTGTTATTCGTATATCGAAAAAAATGTAAATTTCATTTTTAATACATTTTTTGATCACTTGCTCCAGTGTTGGTACTTTACAGTTGCAGTTGAAACTGAATTTAAATGTGATTTAAATATTATATTATAAATTAAAGTATACGAGCAATTTGAATGATTAAATTTTGAACAAGCGTTTAATTGCTCAATTTTTTTGGTTGTTAAATTGACGACAAATCCATGACCTTAAATATTTCTGAACAAAATAATAACCTTAATGATTGATTTAATGGATTAATAGAGAATGCATTTTAATAAGTACAAATTTTTACTAGAATCCTGGTTGAATAGTAAAAAATTGGAGAAATACCAACTATAAAGTTAATAAATAATTAATACCATCAGTAGTTCTATCTACGGTGTCATCATGCATCAGTATCTATTCGAATCTAGTATATAAAATTGAAATATAATTAGATACCAATGTTTTATCCTTTGTACAATGAACGTCAACTTCTATAGCTTTATCTTGAAGAGAAGCTACCTGGTATAAAAATAAAACACTATAAAATAAAATATACATAATCAACCGCTTTTAAGGTATTTTCAGCTACATTGTTCGTGTAACCTCTATGACCAATTTTTTTGTGTTTTTTCACGTAATACTTCAATTGTTTTACATTATTTAAAATTGGTTTAGGAATCGCAACCAATTTTATCAACACGTACATCAATATCACGATACAAGTCAAATAATAAAAGTATATTACGAAGGTAAATTCACTCCCTATCATCTTGTACACAAATATTTATACAAATTTTTAAATCAATTGATCACAAGGAAACCAATCAAGGTCGCTAGTGAAACCATAATGAATAATGTTCTCCCACTGAAATTTGCAGTTATATCTGGAACAATATTAATTGCATGCACCTTATTTACATATTCAATTTATTTTACAATTGTATGATTCGTTTCACATTAAATTAATTTCAATAAACATGCACATCAGTACACTTATTTTTAATTACATAATATAACAATAATTAACAAATATAAGGACTAATTTTAGATTTTTATTCCATTTAAAAATTTTGAATCTTTATTATAATTTCTTGTAAATAATAGTTGATAAAACGTCAAAAATTATGGGAATATAACTTAAAAAAATTCATTGTATTAATGTAATCAGGTAAAATTTCTCTTATTACGCCATAAGTTCCCATGTCATATAAATAAAAAAAATGCGTCCGCCGGGATTCGAACCCGGGTCGCTTGCTTGGAAGGCAAGAATTCTACCACTGAATCACAGACGCTCAAAGACAGAAAGTCTTAATACCTTTTTAAATATCAAAAAGTAAACGAATTAAAACCTAATAACTACACTTGTAACAAAGTTGAAAACAATTATCTAATCGAGAATCACTCGATACTAAACATTACTCTGTAACTAAAATAACAAACAATGATATAGTTACAATTTCAAAAAGTGTAAGAAAGTTAACATCATATCTATAGAAACTTTATTAAAATTATAATGGCGAGAAATTCTGAAAAAGCAATGACAACTTTAGCGAGATGGAGGGCATACCAAATAGAATTGAAAAACCCACGAGAACATAGACCGTACTTGGCTAGCGAATGTACAGATTTAAAAAAGGCGGAAAGATGGAGACGTCAAATAATTAGTGAAATTTCCAGAAACGTAGCTACCATACAAAATGCCGGTTTAGGTGCCTTTAAATTGCGTGATTTGAATGACCATATAAACAAACTTCTACGAGAAAAAAAACACTGGGAAAAGCAAATTTACAAACTGGGTGGGCGACACGTTTCGTCTGCTCCAAAAACAACCAGTCAAGGCCAAGAAGTTCCTGGCTCCCGCGGTTACAAATATTTTGGTGCCGTAAAAGATTTACCCGGAGTTCGCGAACTTTTTGAACAAGCACCTAAACCTAAACAAAAAAGCCGAAGTGAATTGGCAAGAAATTTAAACACAGATTATTATGGCTATCGTGACGAAGATGATAAAGAATTAATTGAACAAGAAAAAAAATTCGAAAAGGAATTAATTTCTCAAAAAGTTTTGGAATTTCAAAGTAACAATATTCAAACGGACAATCCCGTTTCAAGTGAAATTAATTATGATGAATCATATTCTTTGGATATAATTGTACCAACTAAAGAAGAAATGGAACAACGTATACTGGAATCTAAAAAACAAGAATTGTTAAAGAAATATACTCTCAAGCCGATACAAGGTGAAATTCCTAAATCTGAAACTGTTGACCAAGTTTAATTAGACTAATAAAATGTACAAATTTATTTTGATTTAAATTTCGTCGATTAATTTAAATTTAGTGTTTTGTTTTTCAGGTATAATGTGATAAAAATATCTATGAAATTCTTTGCCTTTTTTCATAACAATGTATAGTTTACTATCGATTTTTGGTTTCAAAAGTTCTGAGGTTATTAAAACTCGTCCGCTTTCTAGTGCGTATAATGTGTAGTCTCTTGAACACCCTACCTTGTTAAAATTAACTTTGAATTTAGTAAAATTACATTATCTCCAGGATAGTAGTGTAATTTTAGTTGAGTAACTAAAATTGTGTCTTTTTCTGCCCATTCATTATCAATCAATTTTTGACCTCGTTGTTTATCGCAAGATGGTTTTTTATTTTTCGTGATTGTTCGAAACAGTATTTTTGAAAAGGAAGTAGAGTCTATAAATTGTTTATATTTTTGAAAATTTCTACTTACGGAGAGTTTTACAAAGTTTTACGAGACTATTCATTCTAATTTATTCAACTTTATTAGAATTAACTCAATTTACCAAAAAAACTGTAGAGATATACGTTTATTAACATTACCTATACAACATTTATAACGATAATTAGTATTTCGTGAAAATTTATGGTAATTTCAATTTATTTTTACGATATAAATATTGAGTTTAGGCCCGTAAAACAAAGAAAGTTGGAGTTTGTGGTAAATACGGAACGCGATATGGTGCTTCTCTTCGAAAATATATAAAACATTGCGAAGAGTCACAACACAAAAAACATATTTGCATGTTTTGTGGAAAGGTTTCATTTGTTTTTTATAATTTTGCAGCTTCAATAGAAAGCCATCACTCGAAAAGCCACCGGAATCTGGAATTGCCAACGATGTAAAAAAGTTATTAGCGGTGGAGCTTATGATTACATGTACATTTTTTTTGATTGGTTACATTTATATTTAGTACTGCTGGATCAGCCACAGTTCGAAGTGTAATTAGAAGATTGAGGGACAGCAGAAAATAAAAAATTAAATATTTATCATGTATTCTTTATTTATTTGGTATTTTCATTTACTCATTTTTAGATACGAATCTTCTGCCATTCTAATTTTATTAAATTTAACTTAAAAACTATCTTGTGTTTTAACATTTTTCTATTGTTTCACTTTTTCATCCGATTGAATTTATATCTATTTCTAACGTTCATAACCTTACATTCATCGTAACCAAAATTGGCTTAGTTTTAAATTTTTTTTTAATCTTGAAGTAACAACAATATCGATTACTCTTTAAAACGTTTTGTCTATAAATTATATTTAAAATTATATCCACAATACATATTACATACATCTCAATTATATTACATCAAAAATTATGGACTATAAATAGCTATTACCAGTGATACAATTGTTCACATTTCAAAATTAATATTTGTAAATATTTTGGCTTATATTTTTTATAATTTTGAGTTTTCTAAACGTAAAAGTTATGTAAAATTCCTGAAAGTGAAGTCTCGTAAATGTTAAAATTTGGAATTTCTACATTATAAATACCATGATCAGAAAAATCTAAGGTTCATTTGAAACCTGTCGAATGTATTACCCGAATACCTATACTTTCATCAGGAATTATATTCCTCATGTTTTTATAGCTTTGGGTTCAGTTTATATAATTTAAATTCAGAAAGTCCATAGTGATCCTACTAAGTTTATTCAAATTTTCAATGTCTTCTATTAACGAAATTTATAAGAAACAGATTCAAGGATTAATAATAAAGGCTCTCAGATGTAGTTATGATCAAAAGGTATCTTAAATACAAAGTATTAAACTATGAAGTAATAAAGACATGTAAATTTGAACATAATTGTAACAGGAATTTTATTTTTTGTAACCATATCATTATTAATTTTTATAATGAATCACTCCTTTTTTAGTGTTTAAATCTCATTTTTACTTCAATTTATTCTTTTTAAACCAGGTACTAATGAATGATCAATCGCATTTATTTTTTCTGGTGGAATCTCTAGTCAAGTTTTTTTGGAATCTTTATTTGTTTAATTTACAAAATGTAGTGTACTATACTTGGATTGTTATTTTGTGTATACGCCAAATGCGTATCAATGTAAATTTCTGAATTTTCAGTGAGTACTGTTTTCGATTTCTTATTTTATATCAGGGCTTCTGAACTTTTTCAAAGTGATGACCCTTTGAAGATCATAAATTTCCCAAATTTTAATGTGGAATTTACTTTGCACGGTAAAATATGTTTGGGAATTCCTTATCCTTACTTATATAACTTAAATTGCTAAATATTTTGTACTAATTATGTAAAAATCACAAATAAGAACTATTTTGTGTATTAACAAAATGTAAATTTAAATATTAAACTATCATATCCATACCCATGGAGAGGTGGTTCAAGCTATATGGCATTATACATTGTTTGCTAAACTTTTTAGGGATCTATTAGTGATTTTTGGGTTGTCTTGAGAACGGTTTTCAAAAGTCACCCATTACAATATGTTCACATTAATTGTATAATTTAGTATATTGTATGGGAAAAACAAGCACTGAACATAATTAAAAAACATGATTTCATCAATTATCAAACAATTAAAACTGTAATAAGCCTTTATAGATAAAATTATAAAAATTAATTATTCATCAATAATTAATATATAAATTATAGTAACTAATTTTTTTAAAAGGATTTTCAAGTAACGAAAATGTATTATTTTGATGATGAAAAACTTTCTACCGTAGAACAAGATAGTTCAAGTTTCATATTTATTGTAAATTCGGATATTTGCAATATAGCGAGAATTTGTGAATTAATAGTCAAGTATTACTTAAAATGTTTTTAATTATGATAAATTTTGAATTCAAATGTATGAAATGTACTTAATATTATTTTAATTAAGATTAAATAAAACTGCATTTACAGTTGAATTTATATTGGTCTTTCTACCTCGAAAGTGTGCGGTTTGTTTGAATAAATTAAAGGTTGATTTTACAAAAATTTCAGAATATTTACCAAATTCATATAAATTGTAAATGTATTTGTAGAACGAAAACGTGGTATCCTTATTCAATTATATTCGCCATGTTAACATTTATTTTACACATTTGGATGATTCTTTATTCGATATGAATATTAAAGATAGTTTTCAGGTAATTACTAATTATCTATTTCATGTCACAGTAGTTTGCAGCTGTTTCAAGTTTGAATTTTTTAGAATATTTATTTAAATGAATACATGAATCACATTTATGATTGTTTTGGAGCATTTCAAAATTTTGAAGAATTGTTTGGATCAATTGATCACATTTATGCTAAAGGAAAATATGCGAACGTTTAGATTAAAATTTTTTTTACAATTTCAATTTCTGTAGATGATGCTATGCATGATTAAAGACAGGGAAAATAAGCAGGATACCAAGCGTTCTCAATATAATCAGTTTCATAATTGTTTCATTGTGGATCGTACTATTGATATTTTTACTCTTATGCTAAAACAACAAAGTTATGAAGGATTAATTGATGAAATTTTTACGATTGAAGAGGGTTTTTTAAATTTTATAAAATTTTGAAATAATTTCAATATTTAAAGCAGGGTGGTCATCCTTTTACATACCATGCATCACATTTTTATCATACTATCTCAGATGCGACAAATTTTTTTGTGAAACTCCGGCTACTATTTATGTAATAGAATTGATGTAATAGAATTTATACGTATAGAAATATAAACTATTTTAATTTTTTTTTTACAATATAAAGACATTGTGTAGTGGTCCTTAATTAATGAGACTTTTATGGTTTTTTGATTTTGCCAGTTTTCCATTATTTGAATTTAAATGCGTCACTGAGAGCATAATAATGTTCTTAAAGAAATATAATAAATCATTAATTAATGAATACTTAATTATTAAGTGAATAGAGATTATTGATGTTTCATTGATAAATCAATAATTAGGATTATCTTGTTAATTAAGATTAACCAATATGAGGTGAACGGATTATCCAGTAGATTCGGAAAGTGTTCAAGTTATTTCTCCACTACCTCGGATTACTGAAAGAAAATAAATCTCACTTACAATTTAAAATTTTATTTTCAATTATCTCAAAATTCAAATTTTATTTTATCAAAATTGCCAATTCGCCACCTCGATTAACTCTGATTTAAAGTAATATTATTAATTGTTATATTTAGCTAAAAATGGTAACATAATTGAATTTGAATCCAATGTCAACATTTCTTTTGATTATACTGATGAGCTTTATTCAGAAATTAGATATAAAAACATTCCGACTGTTGGAAAAGAAATTAGCAAGAAAAACCGTTATTTGATTGGACAGTACGCTGTAAAACTAATTATCATTTATCATTATTTGTAATAGTTATTATTTAGGAAAATGCGGTAGATAAATCCAGCGATATTGCACACATGAAGAAAGTGGTTGAAAAATTACCAGAGATTCAACGACTAAAGGCCATTATTGCACATCGTAATTTTATTTTTATATTATTATGGAGGATCTCCATTGGAGGTATTGCTTCATATATTTTTTTAATATGGTTTAATTTGATGAGTATTGAATATTCTATACATTTTTTTATATTATTAGAAGATTCAATTTCATTTATACATGTTTAGACATATCTTTGGCTGAAAGTTTATTGAAATATATTAACAATATTGATGTCGCAGAAAGATTTGATTACGAAAAAAGTAAAAATAAGTTAATCTTTTGTCATTTTTAAAAGTTTCCATTATTTAACCGTGTCAATTTCGGTTTTTATTATATATTACATTTTATAGATTTTATTATGGAAACAATGACATTTGAAGAATTTTATGATTATTTTGAAAATTGTGTATACTGTAAAGGCGATATCATTGACGTAATCTTTAAAATCCTTATTTTAAATATATACATACAAAAAAATAATTTATTATCATTATTATTTTTTGTATATATGATAATATATAACTAGGAACTGTTATGTACTACGTACAAACAGCACCTACCTCTGTCGAGGGCACATTTCTATTCTACCAAAAAAATAAATTCATGTTGAAAATCTAACTTAAAAATCTATAATAAAAATATATATAAAAATGATAATAACAAAGTTGTATTACTTTTAGTAATCGTTGTTATCGTTTTAATTTAAATTTTAAACAAAATGTTAATAAAAATGAAAATTTGAAATTTAAAAATTGCGAAGGAATGAATTATATAGATTTTCACCCATATGTTTTTATTGGAAATGTGTAGACGTACAATGCACATTTTTTTAAAATTGTAGGATCAATATTTACATTTTCAATTTTTATGTTAATCGAAATATTTGAAAAATATTGGTTGATAATATATTAAAAATTATTTTTCACCGGGAATGCGTAGATATCTGGTGTTGAAATTTTTTATTTATATCAACTGGAATAAGCTCTATCAGAATAATCTTTTTTTTTTAATTTTTGGACTGTTAATTATTTCACATTTTTGGTTTTAATAAAATATTTCGGAAAAAAAATATAAATATGAATACTAAAATCCTTTTTTGACCGTGAAAGCGTCACTTATTTAGATTGAAATTTTTCCTGTATGTTAACAGGATACAACTGTATCACCTGTAAATTTTTTTAAATTTTAGGACTGTTTTCATAAATAATAATTCTGAGATATTTTTTTAAATCATAAGTACAGGCTAATTCCTCGTTAACGGAATAATTGGTTCTGAAAAAATTTTATTCCGTTAACGCAATTATTTATAAATAATGTATACATTAAAACAGTGGTTCCCCTTGGGGTCCAAAATTATATGGCTGGGATCCTTGAGATTTAAATAAAATATAGAAAAATTTTGATCAATGTCAAATAACTGATTACTAATCACTGTTAGCACGTATGCAGTCTATACTGACGATTTAATAATTTTGTTATTATTATGCAATCAGTTTTGACATTTTTTCATTCTTTATTGACGAATTTACTTTACTTTGGGAGTAATTAATTTGTCTGTATTTTCAACACCAAATTGTCAGTATATACATTAAAAAATCAGTAATAAAAAGTATTTTATCAGTATTCAATTACATATGTGTCAGTTTTTAATTGCTTTGATGTCAGTACATAATTGCATTTTTGTCAGTAAATATATTAACTAGATCAGTATTCATCGAAAATTGTAACTAACTCAACAAAAAAGTATATAGAAATAAAAAAATTTTATAAAATAATATTTTGTCAGTAAAAAAATTGAAATGTAAGTTTGATAATTTTGGAGTGTCAGTATAAAAATTAAAAATCTAGTGGTTGAAATAATCATCCACTATAGACGAAAGTTAAAACTGAAATATTAAGATACCACATTATACCTACAAACCATATTACAAAAAAATTGGAAATATTCTATTGTGTTTGCACCAGAGAATATTTTTTATGAAATAAAATTTTTTGTCAGTTTCATTTTATACAGAACATTTAATTTAAATACTGACAGTATATGTAAAGTACTGACAAAATAATTTTTTTTACTGCCCTTATAATTTAAATACTGACAATCAATTATTTATACTGACACCTTGTCAATTGGCAAATAAAATTCTGCAAAACTATGTACAATACTGAAAAATCAATTTTTCTACTGACAAACCATCACCAATACTGACAAATCAATAAGAAAAATACTGAGGACGGAATAAATGCACGCCCTTTACTTTATCCTTTACTTATATAAAATTGAATGTCTGTGTGTTACCGTTTATTGAAAAAATTCACATCGTATAATTTAAAAAAACCTAATTTTTAATACAATTTTTCATAGGACGCGTTTTTATCTATTTTGCAGTTTTAGAATTTGAGTCCTTCAGGGTAAAAAAATACATTTTATCCTTTTGTTTATAAAAATGATGTAATTGTTTAAACCAGATGTTCCACACTTTTTCACGGCGGACTGGCATTTGGGAAAAGCATATTTAAACTTTACGATTCATAACTTAACACTTAGGTTTGAAATACTTGAAATTATGTTTAGATTATACGACTCGTTGAACTGTATTCCTATATGTGTGGCGGGTTATCTGGAAAACAATTTGAAGTTATTAGTAAAACGTTAATTCAGGTAATTTTTTATTATTCCTTTATTTTTTTATTTTTAGGTGTATGGATTTGGCTATTTACCTTTAATTTCAAATTGTAAAAAAGTTGGAATTTTCAGTAATTTATTGATCAATACAAGTTTTGCTCAATTGAAAAGAAATTTAAACCATATTAGTGTTAATTTGTCCGATAAAGGCAAGGAACAGGTATCTTCTTCCTTTATAGCAGATTGGAGCTGTTTTCAAAAACAAATTATTTATACCGCTAGACAACATTTAAAGTTTCATGTTTTTTAAAGTTTATTTGCTTTTCAGAGTCACAGCCTCATGTAAAAAAATATATTTTCGATACATTACAATGAATTTCTTGTAATAGAAAATGAATTAGATGATTAATTTTGAAAGCGTTTTATGATAAAATTTAAAAATTATCAGTACAAAATAAATTCAAAATTTTAAATTTCCTATATTCAGTGAAATATTATTCACACATTGTCAAATATCTAAAAATGGATGTGAGCTCGCATCTTTTTGAAAATCTCTGATATATCACAAAATACCTTATGTACGATTTATAATTTTATTTGAAAATGAATTTAATAAACTCTACATGTGTTTGTCATTTATATTTGTTGTAGTTAATCAATTATGACGATATCACCAACATGTATAATGGATGGATTCCAACTATAACAAAATTAACAGAACATTTAATCATATCGGGTTGGGAAAAGCTTGAAAATTTGCTCAAGCATTTTTCTGGGCCTTCTTCTAGTTTATTTAGAAAAAATATCAACATGTCTATTGGTAATTTTTTTATTATTTTATTGAATTGTTAATATTGATTCATGTTAATGATTGATAATTATCAATTTATAAAATATTATTTATTTATTAATTATAATTAAATAGTATAATTTTTAATAAATAAATGTTTCTTTTATATTGTAAAATGTACATTTTTTCTCAACCACTTTTTCTATTGGGTCACCCTTGCGAGTTAGTAAAAAAAATTTTTGCTCAAGCAAATATCCAAATAGTAAACTAAAAATTTTTATTATTGTTTGTGATTTTGCAAGGAAAAGTTGCAAATTTTATCTCACTTAATTTAACATTAAAATTTGTTTTTACTGTATTAAAAGCAAAAAAATGTGATATAATTGGCCGTAAGTGAAATGTTATACAGTTTATTTTATATTTTTACTTCGGCAAATAAACGGATTGGAGCGAACCGGTTGAAAAACACATTTACACATATTAAAAAATTTTTTAGTGTAATAAAAAAATAGGGTTCTGTTCAAAGATACGTAAATAATCACCTTTGACTTTAGAAACCTTATTCGTAACTTATTTAAAATGTGAATATTAATTAAAATGTCCCTAAAACCAGCCATATAAATTATAATTTATATTAATTATAATTATAATATTTTTTGTCGATATTCATTAAAATAATTTCGAAACAAAAAAAAATTACAATACTTGGGAGTTATTAAATATCTATTATAATTATATTTTATATATATATAAGGAAATAAAATTTAAATTATTTTTTGAGTAAATATAAATGTGACGCACCGATAAAATGTGGATTATTTGTATTTTAAATATATACATATATTAATATCAAATTAGATTTTTTTGGTACAAAAAACTATAAAATAGAACACTTTTGCATTGTATATATTATAATTTTATTTTTAGCTGCCTATAACAAGGAATCTGTTTCTGATAGTTATTTGGTATTTGTAATTGGAGGATTAACGTATTCTGAAATATCAAGTCTTAGACTTTTAAATGTGCTATATGAAGGTAAATTTATAAAATAAATTCAATAATCTGGATAAATTGTTAATCTGAGCAAAACTAATAATTAAGGTATTTTTTGTTTGGTTTTATAATTATAAAAAATTTCGAACTAAACAAATTTAGTAAATCTAGATTTAGTCACTAGAATGTATTAATAAAAGGTTCATTGTAACCCATATCAGATCTTTGTCCTGTTAAAAACAGTTTACACTTTTTTCATCTTGTAATTTTCTTAATTTTTTTAATTTACATGTCCTCGTTTAGCATACATTTTAATACATTATTTAAAAAAATAAATTTAGGTAAATTTAAAATACATGTTATTACTACCGAAATTATATGTGGAAATACTTTTATAAAATCTTTGAACAATAGCATGTAATTTGTTGAAATAAATTTTTTATTATGAATTATTCTATATTTATTTAAATTACTGTAGTACAAATACATGTAGGTTACAAACCCAAATTGAATCATAATCACTGGTTTATTTACATAATGAAAAAATTTCTAAAAATATGTGTCTATCCGTCGTTGTAATCATTTAATTAGAAAACTGATAGTCTCAAAATCAAGTCAATTTTTTCCGGTGTAGAAATTAACATCAAATTGCATATTTATTGTCAAAAACACCATTTTATTCATCACATCAACATCATTCATTTTCTCGCAAGCTATTTTTTGATTTTTAAAATTTGTTCGAATTATAGTATTTATGCTAATTATAAATACACTGTATATAGAGTTCATGTAAAATTTGAAATAATTTACCCTAGTCGGAATCAAGATATATCGTGGGACCAATTATTTAACTAACTATATTGGTCACATTGGCAGAATATGTGTACATAAATAAATTTAATGATATTATTATATAAATTAAAATTATACAAACACAATTTAATTCAAATGTTTGAGCATTACATATTAACTGTACAAATATAATTAATTAATTAAAATTGTAATTTATAATTTACAAAAGTTATCTGGTGTGATATGGGATGAAACATTGTATGCATAGATCAATGTCACATTCTGAACCTTATTGGTATAATGTCCAATGGACATTGCCCTTGCATTATTTTTAGCTGTATCCAACATCCACGTAAACAAGCACCACCACCATTTTTCTTGAATTTTTTTTAAATTTTTTTAATTTAATAGTAATCTCCTTCACTAGCGATATTGGCCATTTTTGGCAGCATTATGTAGTGACAGTGGTGACAACCAAATCAAACTAGGTGTGTTGATTTTCACATTGACATTATTACCTGTTTTTCTTTTAGAAACATTTTTTAAATAACTCCCAGTTATTTTAACCTATTCTAAATAAAACAACTTTTTATAGAAACTTTTAAAATTGTTTTTTAGTTATTGGATGTAACAGCTATTGTTTGAAATTTCAACCATACAAAAGTCAAATCTTGGTTAATCATGGGGTACATTTCTTGTATAATTTATATGGATAATGTACATAGTTTGTACTTGATTTTTAACATAAATTGACCAATGTATAATATTCATCATTGAAATTTATAATATCTCTCACATAAAGATTGATAGTATAGTATATATTATTAAACCATAGGGATTATTTAAATTTAATATGGAAAGGTAAACTTATCTATGTTGACTCAAATAGTACAATTCATTTGTTGGAAATAAATTTTTCATATTACAAATTAGATATTAATTTGCCATGTCAAAGAAAGGTAATTAAACATTTTATATCTGTAATTAGTATATACAAGGTTGGTATTCTCTTAAATGTTGGTCAATTTTCCTTTTTAGTAAAAATGGTTGGATTTAAGTAGATACCCTTATAATATTAATATTTACATATTAAATATACATGTATGTATGTTGACACAGTGATTCTCAATACAAAATCCAAGTGCACATTAAGACAGCTAAAATAAATTTTAATTTCATAAACACTTTAATAAAAAACAATGTCTGCCCTTAAATATATATATGTAATACATATTATGTATATATAAAAAAGTTGTTGACCACTGCTTTAAGATATTAATTCCCATTCATGACAAGGATATTTATTATTATATATATTGTAGTAACATAATCTTTTAGTATATTATACTTTGTATAATATACATGGTACCCGCCAAAATTAATTAATACCGAGATGCGCTGATGTAAAAAAGTTTGAAAATCACTGTTAACATATGATTAATTTTCATAAACGTTTTTAGAAAGTAAATTAGACTATAAAACCTTCAATGGACCATCTCAAAATAGGTATATTATATTAATATTTATAATAATATACAATTATATAATTATCAATTATAATTGATAATTATCATAATAATCTATTCATCAACAATAGTATACAAAATGAGTTATTGTTTTGATAGATGAAATAAATTTTACTAATTAATACTAACGTAATAAATTAAATAACTCATTTACCATTGCAGGATACGAGAAAGGTTTAACAATGAACACTGTTTATCAACTAAAGACAAAATATTTTATTTTTTATAATACTAAGATTATTTTTATCAACCATGCTAAAATTACTGTAAAAAGTAACTATATTATAATACCATATACATGTATGTATATTTTATTTTAAATTTATTATTAGATCAATAACGGATATTATATTTCTAATTTTATTTTTTGTGATGCTTGTCTGTCTCGCTTGCATTTCAATTTTGAGTAAGTATTTATTTATAAAAAAATTTGCTAATTAGTAATTACACATAAATAGTTTTTATACGAGGAAATCCAACTAAATTACTTTACCCGACAACTTCAAATGATGAAATTTGCGGAGTCGACAAATATAAGTAAATTATTAATTAATTTTAATAAACATTAGAAACAAAAAATATCTTCTGTATTTTTCATTTCTGGAATGTTTACCATTTTTAAATAAAAATTTACGCTTTGAATGTCCTTCAAAATCGGTAAATTATTAAAAATATATTATAAATGATATCATTTGTGGTTTTGATGGTGAAAATACACTTTTTTGTGGTTGTGATATATGATAATGCTTATGATTTTAAAAACTATTTTAGAATTGATGTTTTATATAATTTGAAGGCATTTTTTATTTTAAAACAAATGGTAAGTTAAGATTTTAACCATGAAGTTTTGCATTTCTACGGCTCAGATTTACGATAATATTAATAATTTTAAAAAAGGTCTTAGAATTTATTTTTTAAATTTTTGGGCTGATTTTATTTTTAAAAAAAGAGAAAATTGGGTTTTTGACCCTGAAGGACTCAATTTCTGAAAATCTGAAAGTAACATCACTCGCCAAAATTGTATTATAAGTTGAGTTTTTAAAATTATACGAGAGTTAATTTTTAAATAAACTGTAATACATAGATACCAACAGACAATTACTTTTATATAAGTAAACAGTGGTTCCCAACCTGTGATCTAGCGCTCTAGAGAGCTCTACAAAATTTTTAGGGCGCTAGGCTTGTGTGCGTTAACGGTGGCGTTAGCTAATTTAGCGTTCCGTAATATAAATTCGTAAATTATAATAATTAATGTTTAGTAAATAAATAATAATAACTATTACTCATAATTTATTAGCGTTAATCAGAGTTGCCAGAATTAAATAAAATAAAGTAATTATAACTAGATTGATGATTCATTTATGTCAGTACTATTACGGAAATTATACGGACCCCATGGACTAGTGAACCAGTAGCGGACCTAGGTGGGTGCAAGAGGTCGGCTCCCCTGGCGTGAAAAATGTGTTCTAAAATATTTTAATATGTATATTAACATTGTGTAACATTAAAAAATTTTACTAAGAACCATTAAATTAAATTCCGTTTTTTAAATTATGCTTGTTATCATTGTTTACGTTTTATGTATATTAATTTAATATATCATCAATGATTCATCATATATAACAAAGCAGGCCAACTTGATTTTTTAGAGATGGACTTTATATTTTTTGAAATACTAGTGATCGACTATACTGAAATTCAATAAGTACATATGACATAAGTAANGAACCATCATATCACATTACTTTTTACTTTAAAGTGAATTATTCCATCTTAATTTTTTGTTTGTTAATATTTAAAAATAAAGTAAAAACAGTCCAATCCTAAAAATTATCATAAATAGCATAAATTCCAGAAAAAATAAAATTATAAAAACCTATTTTGTCAATTTCAATGTGATGTATATCAGGGATGGCCAATTTGATTTTTTAGAGATCGACTTTATATTTTTTGAAATACTAGTGATCGACTATACTGAAATTCAATAAGTACATATGACATAAGTAATAGGACATTATAATATAAATTAAATACAATTCATAGTTCAAAAAAATCCAAATGTTTCGTTGCATTACTAAAATGTTTATATTAGTTAATAATTAGTTGGAATATTTACTTTTAATCATTAATGACATGGTTGTATTTTTGTGTCATTTACTAGTTTATTAAAATTAGGAGTGTAATTTGACAATGATAATTTCATTAAATTTTTTAAGTTTTTATTAGTAAGGGATGACCGATTTTTCGATTTTATTGAGTTCATTACAGAAAAAGCTGATTCGCATAAGTATGTCGAACCGAAACATAATTGAACATATTCTGAACACATCTTAATTATATTGTATTTCTCTTTGGATACATATTTCCAGAAATCGTTATCCATAGAATGAGCCCTTAAGAATAGATCAGATTTCAATGATAAAATTTGCAATTCTGTTTCATCGCAATCAAAATCAAATAACTGATTTATTTTTTTTGAAATATAACTTGTATTTAAGTCAGATTTGAAAGGATTAATTAAATATTCTAATGTCTTTTATTTTCTAAAAATCACTAAATCTGCTGTTGAAATCTTCTTGAACAATTTTTATTTTAGTAATAAATTTATCAGATAATAATAACATCAGGGGTATTTTTACAAAAATTGGTGATATTCGGAAAATATTTAAATTTTTTTTGATTGATATCATTAATTATTAAAGGAATTCTGTTTTTAAAAGAATCAATACTACTTATCATATCTGTTAACGTTTTATTTTTCCCTTATAATTCTAAATTCAACATACTCAATCTTTCCGTAAAATCAGCTAAAAACGATAATTCACATAGCCATTGTTTATCATAGAATTCTGCATAATTATCATTCCGATTCCGAAGAATTATTTTAATATCGTCTAATAAAATTATAAATCTTTCCAAAAATACACTTCGTTTATCTTCGCCATCTTACGTTCGTGTGTAAAACTAACTCACGGTTTTCTTCAGATTGACTTTTGAAAAGACACCTTTAAAGTGCTTTAGCCCTGATGGAATTAGCAATTTTATAAGTAATAGCAATAATTATATTGGTATTTAACCTTATACTACATAAAACAATGATACTTTAAAAAATTCAGAAAATCATCATCGTTTTTGCATAATCCAATACATCCGCTTTTACTACCAACTATAGATATTGCACCATCTGTCATAATGGGTACAAGTTTATGGATAGGAATATTTTTTGTTGACAAGAATGTTTTAAATAAGTTATATAAATCAATAGTTCTTGTTGTTTCATTAAGGCTTATCATTCCAACCAATTCTTTTTTTGTATTCCAATCATCAAATACCATACGAATAAAAATTAAACATGTGCTGTGTCTTTAATGTCAATTGATTATCAAATTGTAGAGAAAAGCACACATGTTTGGACATTCATTTGTATTTGTTCACATCCATCTTTACTAACTTTTTCTATTCGTCTCATAACAGTATTACGTGATATTTGCAAATCTGCTATGGCAGATTTTATTATATGTTATTATGAATGCCTTGAAAAAGATCATCAGAATTTTCGAGAAAACAATCTTTTAAAAATTGAGCATCTGAAAACGGTTTTATATTTTTTGCTAACATACATCTCAATTTAAAAGATGAAATCGTTGCTTTTTTTGACTTTTTACAGAATATTGACATTGATTTTTGTTATTCCAAAAATTGTTCATTAAGACTATTAACAGGCCTTAAGCTTTAAGGTTAAAAACAGGTGAACAATGTTCAGTGAGTATACATTGGCATAATTACTAAATCATTTTTTAATTCAAGTAGACTTATTTGAAGTAAATGTATGTCAAATAAAAAAATAATTTTAAAATTTTTCGAATTTATTTTAGAAAATATAATTTTCTACAAATAATAATTTTTATAATTCAGCGATCGACTCAAAAAATTTCGGGATCGACCTGTTGGCCACCCCTGATATATAGTATTTATTATTTTGATGAATTAGATATGTGTGCGCGAGTGTCCTAAAAAAGACTGGATATATATCCCTCAATTAACGCTAGAAAAAAATACATTAACATCGAAAAGTAATAGATTTGGTTTCATATGTGTGGATGGATTTAATGCTACTACGTCCGATTTGGTAGCAATAATTAGAAAAAATTTAATAAAATTTTCTAATTTAGTCAATAGAAAAAATTATTAGACAACAAAAGTGTGCCAAGTATTATGCTAAAAGTATAAATAGTAATATTTAATTTTTTCTTAATAAAATTTTTTTATTTAGTATATGGTAGATGTGTGCCAAAATACAGTAAAAAATTTTTAAATAATATATTTAATGGAATAAAGAATGTAAATAAAAATAATTATGAAAAAATATATATGGAGTATACAAATATTGACCTAAAGTAAAAGTTTAATTAAATAACGTTTAACCAAATTATTTTTAATATTTAGATATTTCAGTTTATCTTCAAAAATCTTAAATTTTATACATGATGTATTTGAGGATATTAGATCCATATATATTTCACTTGGCGTGTAATTTTAATTTAATTGTTTGATCATATAAAAGTGGTATGCAAACTTTTGAGTTGAATAGTTGAAAATTTTTATTTTAACCCTTACGAGACTATGCTGATTTTCAAAATTGAAAGCAAAAAATTTCACTTGAAATGTTAAAAAACGGTAAAATTTAAAGCTTAAATTTATATTTACTATCGACCGTATTTAGATTTGAATAATACTGTGTTTTAGTAATACTGCCGTAATCATCTTGCTATTTGGTTGTCTTTTACATCAGGCATTCTCAACCCTTTTTCGCTGTCGACCCCTAAAATGATATTACATAAAACCGGTGGACCCCCAAAAAAATTAATAATAATGACAATTTTTAATGAATCATTACATTTGGGTGAAACGAATGATGTACATGGAATACTCTATTTTTGCGAGATGATAAACTTGATGAACTATTAATATTAACCTTTAAACCGTCAATGTTCCCAAAATGGAACATGTTTTTCAGATATTGTTTACAGTACATTATTAATTGTTTACTACATATTTTATCAGATTAATAAAAAGTCTATATTATCTATCTTCTTTGTGAAGAATTAATATTTTATATCCCTTGGTTGATTTTTCATAGAATTATGAATATTGACTGATTTTTGACCCATTTTCAATTTGAAATTTAAAGCTTTTTTTTATGACTAGAAACTTGGCTCGGTCATAAATTTTAATAAATAGTTAAATAAAACCGCTGCTCCTAAAATAGAACAATGGAGGTTTCCCAATAAGTTTTTACATTTGTAAGCAATTTAATGTAATACCAAGGAATTTACTTTTACATGATTTTCACGTTTTATTTAGTATTTCTAAGCCTTTATGTGTTTTAGTTAGCAAAAATAATAAAATTATGAAATATAAACATAAGTTCAAAAAATTTTCCTAAAAAAATGAACTTGCGTCGCCCAGTTAAATTGCAAAATTATGCGCTAATCTTCAAGATACTCTATCATAATCACCAATAATTACCATACTGAAATATACTTTTTGATCTTTTAAAAAAAGTGTCTTTTTGTCACACCCTAATATACATATATGTATATAGATTTGTATACCTGTAAATAAAAGATATCTAATTTGACCTAATAGACAGTTTTCTATTATAAAATTAAATAATTTCTAGATTTAGTATTTATATTATTATAATAATATGAATTTAGATTTATTATTATGTTAATCTTAATATATTTTACAATTGTGATTTTATTCAAATGGATTGCATCAATTATAATCTATGTTTCTATTGCGGTAGCTAACGTACTGCTTTGTATAGGTATTTAAAATAGATAATTTAGCTAAATTTAATTAAGACAAATTATTAATAAGGCATATTATACAATTTTGTAATGACTTTAAAAGTAAATTAATTCAACATATCAAAATATAAATTAGACAGTGGCTATCCACCTTTATATCCGATTGAAACATCGAACAGATATATTTATATGATAATATTAAAAATATTATGCCTGCTTCAAAACAAGATTTTGGTGAAAAGTTTTTTCAATTTCTTGTATACATTAATATTAACTTAAATAGTTTCTACATAAAGTCCCGATTAGTTTCATAACGTAAAACACCCTTTGTATAGTTAGTTTTTATTTTAAATATATATTTAATTTTATTTATTCTAGGATGTATTTATTCAACTGTTCAATTTATTTTATTAAAACTGGATAAAGAACATAAAATATTTTCTTGGGTAGCAGATTGGAAACAAATGAGAAATTTCGCAGAAACTTGGTTAATTATATGTAATTTTTGTATATTGTAATGTTATTTTTCAATTTAGCAATTATATTCTATTTTATATTCGGTGTTTTATTACTAATTATAATTTTCCTGAGAAAAGAGCTGAGATTAGCTGTACGTGTAATACAAGCCACCAGCGAGTAAGTTTTTATTTCTGTTTGTACATAGTACAATGGTTCTCAACCCGTGTTCCGCGAAATTTAATTGGGGTTTCGTGAAATATAAATGCTATATTTTTTAATTTAAAGTTTTTCAAAATAAATAAATTTAAAAAATATAAATTGAAAAGTTTCTAAATTAATAAAACCAAAAATCATATTTTGATATGCTTTTTTAATTAAGATAAATACGATCGGTCAACTTAATTTAAATATTTTTTGTGTTTATTTTAAATTATCTTTTTTAGAATTTAAAAATATTTATTCTAAGCCAGTTTGTCTGAATTTCTATAATTTAATTATGCATTTTAATATATTCAGTACTTATTTTGATTAAAACAAGTCATAAAATAGATTAATGTTATATTAGTGGTTCTTATCGTTAGGTATTAACTAGGAAAGATACAAATTATAATCTTACTTGTATTGACAGCAATTAAGCATAAGAAATAGGCAAAGCTGCTGTCGGTAGAAGAAGAACTTCGTGTATGTCTCTCAAAAACACGTCCAAGAATTAAAAACCTCGGTAAAAAATATCAGGCCCAAATTTCTCATTAAGAAGGAAAAATAAATTTCTTTAAAAAAATTTATATTTTTAATATTAGAAGCGTAATTTTTTAATTAAAAATCAAATTGTTTTATATATGCGACATGCGAAAAAAAATTTTTGATCATGCTTTTAGGTGCCGCGATTTTTTGAAATTTTATAAGGGTTCCGCGCAGTAAAAAAGGTTGAGAAACACTGACATAGTATATAACAGTCAACTAGTGATTTATAAAATTATATGACATATTTCACTTTTAAAAAAAGCATTTTAATGTTTTGACCCTAAAGGACTCCATTTCTGAAAACTACATTTACGGTAAAATATCACTCTGCAAAAACTGTGCAGGATATTAGGTTTATTAAATTATAGGCCTGTTAATTTTTTAAATAAATGGTAAATCACAGACTCACAAATACATTCAATCCTTACTTATATAATGTTAAGAAAGAATGAAAGTTATATTCTAAAATTTAATAAAAAATATGATACTAGTGTGCACAAAATTCATAGACAAAAACAAAACGTTATAGTCATTATTTTAATTTTAGATTTTCATCTAAATTTCTATCAATATTTTCATTTCCAATCGCCATTTTTGTGATACAACTTTGTGTGGTTTCCTTTTATCTCGCCTCTTTTATGTAATATTTAAGTTTACAATAATTTAATAATTTTCATAAATATACGCAATGAGCAATTTATTAATTCATTTTAGATATATGCAAACTATTCCCACGTCAAATATGCCGTCCAATACTACTAATACATTTGAAAAGTACATTAATACAACTATTGAAAATGTTAATTGCACGATAAATGTAATTCTTTTTTATACATTTTTAATGTATTATGTCATAGGATAATATGCAAGGATCAATATGTAAATTTTTAAAACAAGGCGGAAACGAGTAAATTATACATGAATTTATATAATTTATAATGTGCATCTTAGATATATTTACTTTCTTCACATTTTTCAATTTGTATGTTGTTTGTGGATATATAACTTCATAGCTGGATTAAGTCAAATGTCAATAGCTGGTACATATGCATCACATTATTGGTCTCCCGGTAAAACCAATATTTTTCCATTATTAAATTCAATTCGAATGTCACTGAGATATCATATTGGTACGATAGCCTTTGGTTCAATGATCATCACAGTCATCCAAGTTATACGAATTTTTCTTGAATATATCGATTATAACCTTAAAAATTATACAGGGATTGTTGGTCAATTTTTGATAAAGTAATTTTTTCACTATATAAACTTTTATCGTAAGTATGTTAGTTGGTACTATATTTTATGTGAAGAAATCCATGCATAATGTGAGAGATAATTTTAAATGTACAAAAAAATAAAATAAAAATCATAAGCAATATAATAAATGGCAACCTCAAAAAAGTGCACTTTTATAACCAAAATACCAGATTGCCCTTTTAAGAAATGAAAGTAGTCCTATAATTTAAAAAAAATTACCGCTGATACAGTTACATATATCCAGTAAACTCACACAAAGAATTTCAATCTGACAAAGTGGCGCCTTCACGGTCATAAAAGCACATTAGTATTTATTTTGTTTTTGGAATAATTAATGATTAGTATCCGGTAATAATTATTACAGGATTCTGTAATAATTATGATCAACCGAACTGGATCACGTCAAAACGCCATATACTGAAACATTGTTTTGAATTATAGATATATTAATCCTTCAGGTGTTTGAAATGTTGCACGTATTGTCTAGAAAAATTTATCAAATTTGTCAACAGAAATGCATACATAATGGTAATAAAATGTAAATAATTCCATAAATATTTAGTGTGCTATAACCGGAAAAAACTTTTTTTCATCAGCGAAAGATGCCTTTTCCTTGATTATAAATAATGCGGCTTTGTAAAAAAGAAATATCAAAATTCATAAAATTTAGATTTTGTATCCAACAAGGCATAGCTAGTTTTATGCTATTTTTGATACAATTTTCGATAACAGTGGGAATGGGTATATTTACTTTTTTTTGGTTTGATAATCGCTTGCAATTGGAATCTACAAAAAATATTATTCCTACATATAATGTGAACATAATATGGCTGCCAATAATAGTACGCTATATAAATAGAGTGAATATGCATAATTTCAAAATTTAGATAATTGGAATCTCGTCTCTTGTAATTTCATCCATATTCTTCTCAGTTTTCAGAATAGGAATAGATACACTTCATTTTTGCATCAGTACTTTTTTTTATTCAATATTAAATTTTTTAGTAATCGACTTGGAAAAAAATAATGGGAGTGCGCAAAAACCTTACAAAATACCAAAAAATATTCACGGTACTTTTATTAGTAGAAATAAGAAAGTTAAAGAAATTGAAAAATTAAGTGCAGAAACAAAATAGTGTCTAAAAAAACTTCGAGAAAAACATTTACATTTTATTTTTGTAATAATCAATTCAATATATTAAACTTTTATATCCAAAACTGGTTTGATTGTTATTTAATTAGTACAAAGTTTGTTTGTACTACAAACAGCACCTATCTCTGTCATATATAACATATTGTGTTATATACATTAAGCGTGTGAATTTTCGTAGTTTTTTTGCAAAATTTTATGGTGTATGAACGGATAAAATTTTAGACAGTTTTATGGCTACACTGAAAAAATGATATTAGAGAATTTTTTGCCGAGACGCTTGCCATTTCAAAAATTTCATACAAAAATGTTCTACAAAAACTAAAATTGACTTTATTTACTGGAATGTTATGAAGGTATATTGTAGCTATGCTTTGAGTGGTTTTGTGTTGATCGTCATGTTTGGTTGTTCACTTTTCATCTTTAAATTTAAGTCTACCTCATTTATTTTTATTTTTATGAACATTTTTATAAAATTATAAGCATTTTAAATATCGATATAATAAAAATCGCAAGCATCTACACAAATTTTTATCGGCTTGTATTTATCGCGTCAGTATTTTAATCCGTAAAGTGTCAGTATTTTAAATGGTTTATCAGTAGAATTATTGAATTGTCAGTTGATATAATGGATTTTCAGTATTTTAGGTGCCAGTTGACAAGGTGTCAGTATAAATAATTAATTGTCAGTATTTAAATTGGAAGGGCAGTAAAAAAAATTAATTAAAAAATACTGTCAGCATTTAAATTAAAAACTGAAAAATATATAATTGAATACTGACAAAGTACATTTTATTACTGACATTTTAATAATTATAGTGACAATTTTTTAATTAAAATACTTTTCATTTTGATCTAATTAAACAAAATTTCAATTTTAATATTATTATTAAATTTTAAATTTTAAATTTCCAAAAAAATATAAATAATAATGATAATAAATTAATAAATTCTATAACAATTAACTTAGACTATGCCCATTGGGCATTTCCCAAAGGTTATAAATTGAATCAAAATGAAAAAAAATTAATTCTTGTAGCTGACTTGGATGACTATAAAATTGGCAGGTCATATAGAATATAACGGATCGTTTAAATACACGTTTAATGTAACAAGATCGTTTTATGTATTTAATTTATTTTTTCAAAACCTTCAAGGTTACGATGAAGGAAGAATTAATGCTGGTTGCAAGCCTATCTATATCTATATAGCACTTTCGAATTGAACCAAACGAGACATTATTAAAGAAATAATATCTACTTATAACAAGGGAGTTAGAGGTGCCGCGGCTAAATGTGCTGCAAAGGTATAAATGTAATAAATCTACAGTTAACAATATTACCAAACAAAATTCTAACATTATCCTTGTTAAAATCTAAACTACTTCCAAGGCACAAAGTATCTAAAATCAAATGGCCAAAAAGTATCTCAAATATAATACTGATACCAAAAATATTATTTGAATGACCGAAAAAAAATTTAATTTGGATGGTCTCAATTATTACATATACATATCACATATATGTATTTTTAGAACAATTTGTGTAATAAAATGACAGAAAGAGCAAATATAAGGTTCGATGAAGGAAGTGTTATGATATGGGGGATTTTTCAAATTGAGGTATCAGGTGCTTTGTAAAATAGAGGGTAATATAAATTCTATTAAGTATCAAAGCATCATGCAGCAAAATCTCATCTCTCTTCTTCCTCGTCACGAAAATAACAAGAAAAATTGTTTATCAGCAAGATAATGCCAGTTGTCATACTTCTAGATCAGGGATTCTTAAAGTGGTCGATAAAATAAATAATAAGAGAGAATGTTGAGATTGATGAAACCAAAAAGAAAAGAAATTGTTTAAATTTTACGTTTAACTGAGATTGTAATTAATCATTTCAAAATTGAAGCATGATATATGCATTAAATTATTTCGTAACATATTATTTGAAACATATTTTAGCTTGTATAATATTATAAAGTTTAGTTAGCGTGACCTATTTAGATATCAGATATAATTCACATGGCCTATTCCCATATAAATCGATGTATAAATTTGAATTAATATCGATTTAAACTAAAATGTAGAACAATGAAAATGTGTATTAGTTAACAGAGATGTACTAAATTGTAACTAATATTATATACGTTTTATTAATTTTAACATGGAATAATACAATAAAAACAAATGAGAAAAAAGTATATAATGTTTTATAAAATTATTAAAAGCATTTAGCAAGGAACAGTGGAAATGTCCCAATGACCGATATCTTATGCTCAGATCAAAGTAAGTATTTTATGGTATTTTCATAATCTATGACGTGTAAGGTTTTAGAGTTTGGTTATAAGTTGTTGAAGGTTTGAATTTATGAAAATTAGGGTTAATTTTGGTATCCACTGTTAAATATTTGAGAAAAAATGCGTTATAATGTACAATATACATTTTAAATATTATATTTGTAGTATAATAATGAAATTTTCTGTACATCAGTGCTTCCCGATCTAGAATACATTTATTATAGAAATCGTGGAAAATTTTAGGGGCCTGAAACAATTTCAAAATAATACATTTTAGTGGTTTGAAACATTATATAAATAGTTAATATTGTGTTACATCGCATTACCCTATATAAAGGCATACATAATCCTTTCACATCAAATGGGTCACGTTAATAAGGAATTTATTGATTTAATTAAGATAAAACGGATAAAAATGTTCAAAATGTCAATCCAAAACACGTTAAATACTGATATATACATTTAAAAAATACTACATGTCTATCAGTGAATACGCATTATTATGAAATAAATTATGAATTATTATAAATGAAGATTTGAATAAAAAATGACATTTCGTTATCTCCATTCAAATTATTCTTAAATTAAACCGTTCCATGGCTGGATCCTTTACCTGATACGAGACGCTTTAATCCATTATTTGTATAAAGAGAGTCAAATCTAATACAACGAGACAACTCTTCGAAACCTCGAAAAATTTTTTAAATGGTGGGCCTCAATTTGCCAAGTAGAGTATTTCTAAAAAATTCATTTTAAATAATATATATAAACTTATATATTTTGTATAGCAAATTTAAAATGTCAAGGTCAGACATGTGGACGTGTTCCTAGTGGTTATATGGCATTACTTATCATTTGAGAAAAGTTTTCAGGTGTCTAGTTTTGATTTTCGGTTCTGGGTACAATGATCACAACGTGGAGCTTTTTAATTTATATTATATCTTTTAGAATTGGAGGAGGCTGGTCCATACATACTGGTCATTACGACGAACGAAAAGTAACTTATTCGTGTCAAGAACAACAAATTATAATAAATGTATTAGCGAGATCAAAAAAATTAGAACAAAGAGAAAAAAAAAGAATAAGGTAAATGACTATAAAAAATATACAATACATTTAGAAATCTAAATCATAAACTTAAAAAACTTGAAAATAACGTAACAAATAATGACACAAGCGTTTGCCATTTGTGCGGAGAAACGTTTCGTTTGTTTATCAGTTGTCTTACGTGTGTTACATGTAATAAGGTAATTAATTAGTAGGACAACAAGCATATAAATTATATGATAATATACATTGTTTATTAACTTTTTACATACCAAATTTGACTATATCAAAATTAAATGTATTTATTATAAATAGCAATACTGTTCAAATTGTATGATAGACACGACAACGAATCAGCAGGACCATTCCGTGTGTAAATTGTGTCACGAACATATCAGTGTAAATTTTTAAATATTTATTTTAATATATTCAATATGTATTCTGATACGTTTAATAAATTCCCAAAATAGGGGATTTTTTAAAAAAAAACAAAAAGTACTATATTTTGTTACAAAAATATTATAGCTTATGAGAAATGCAAAATAATGTAATACGAGACTTATTATACGACGTAATTAAATTAGTTCAAACTATTTACAATGTATATAGTTTACATGTAATAAAGTCAAATAAAATCTTTATTATGCAACCTATGATAAAGTTCATATTGACTGATAACCAGATAACTCAAATTTTCTCTATAATTAGTAATCACAGCCTTTCTGAGATATTTTTGAACTAAAAGTACAATCTAAGATTCACTATGAAAAAATAACTTCTATATTTATATTATATATGTAGAATAAATTAACTTTTGTTTGCTTAGTATAGTATTATTAATTATAATAGTATTTTTCATATACTTCGCTTCATTTCGTTGAATAGTGTTCAATTTTGTTAATAATTTCGTAGTGTGTAACGTTCAGATTTTTCCTTTCCAATTATATATAATACTCCACATATTTACTACTATATCTACAAGAATAGTTGTTTAATTTATGATATTCGTTTTATACAAAAGAGAAAAAATGATTGCATCATAAAAAGTGTGTTCATTGAATATTTATTAAAATTTAAATAAAATGAAATATGCTCATGAAAGTTATATAATTACATAAATTTGCTAAAATGTTATCCCAAAAATCTCAAAAAAAGTTTGTTTTAGGAATTTCTTGACTTTTTTGAAATCTGAAGATTAAATCCTTATTTAAACATTGTTATTATTATAAATAACTTATTAATTTTAAAATGTTAAAATATATTTAAAAAATGTTTTTATTTATATAATAATTGTAATACTAATATAAAAAAGGTTTTAGAATTTTTTTAGGTAATTTTTATGTATTTCATTTCAGTAACCATGCGTCAATTTTCTTTCTAATTTTATTAGTAAGATTTTCTCTATTCAATCTTACACAAAATAATAAAAGTTAGCCAAAATTTTTAAAAAAAGTCTTAAAATGTAATGTGTATTACATACTGTAAGTTCTGAGGACCATTAAAATTTAGCTGTGGACCACCTGAAGTTATCTGTGATTTGGTATTCCCATGGAATACAAATCACTATACATTATACTATAATATTAATTTATTAGTATAAAATAAATATTATTATGTCATGATGCCCGTATGCCCGGTGTATGACCCTAGCTCAACTCCAATATTCTACCGATAAATCTGAAAGACAATCCCTCATAAGTCTTTGATTCTAAGGAAATAAACATGGGGATATTTGTTTTTTTTTCGAGAATTCAATAGATTCGGTTTGTTTGGTACGGAAGTAAAAATGACACCAAAATTAAATTTTTATTTAGACTATATGACATTGACATTATATTACACATTTTTAGTTATTCAAAAAGTCTGGATCATGGTTTTATGGTAAGCAACGAGCCATCCAAAACGTAGAAAACGTACAATTAGTTGAAGATACCACTTCTAAACCTAATTCAAAACAATCCAACACACCTAAAAATAACTCAATTGATGAATTCAACATGAGTATGTATAAAACTATTAAAAATTAAACAAAATTTAGATGAAACTTTGCGTTGGGTAAATGATCCTCAAATACTAAGATTTTCTAAATTAAACAAAGAAAACTATTCAGATAAAAAAATCGACAAATGTGGTACTTATTATAATTAAAATGTTTTTATATATATTATTAATTATCTTTTCTGTATAGATATTCTGTTTTACATATGTAGTGACTGACTGATTTTAACGTTTAAACAAAAATCTATTTAACATTAAAAAAACTAATTATAATATTTGAAGGTTAAATAAACTACATTTATTTGTATGATATTTATGTACATTGTACAGATTTAAATGAAATAATTTTATATATACAATACATTTACACGTGGGCCAATGAGGGTTTTTTACTCAGTATATACATTTTTATTCAAAATATACAAATATTGTGATATAGACAATGTCCATTTGACATTTGCCAATATATCGCGTCTCGTTAAAATACTCAAAATAGATTAATTTTAAAAATAAAATTAAAGTACTATTGGTTATTAGTAATAACTTATATCACAATAATGATTACAGCAGGGGTTCCCAAACTCATTTTGCATATCGCCCCCTTTTTAGCAATATATTTTCTCAACGCCCCCCTAAAAACTTTTTCGACTACGTCGTATATATATTTATTACTGTCACTTTTTATATCAGTGGATCCCAAACTTTCTATAAAAAATCCCCTTACAACCAAAAAATTTATCAACGCTTTACTCTATC
Organism: Intoshia linei; assembly: GCA_001642005.1. Classification (NCBI taxonomy): domain Eukaryota; kingdom Metazoa; phylum Orthonectida; family Rhopaluridae; genus Intoshia; species Intoshia linei. The sequence continues at coordinate 19,727 of LWCA01000001.1, read as the reverse complement.
CGTCTAAAATCGTATTTTGGGTATACATTGTATGTGTTGCAAATGTGTGTAATTAATAATTAAAATGTTATAATAAAATAATCAATGAACATTGACATTGAACTATATTTTAAATTTGGTACCGCATCAATTTTACTATACTGAAATATATTAAAAAAAATTATATTTATCTTTTTATAATCGCCCCCCCCTAACTGAATTAATCGACCTCTGGGGCGATATCGCCCACTTTGGGAACCCCTGGATTACAGTTTCGATTATTTCTGCAGAAACTTGAATTCTATTATGATAATACCATAAAACAAATTAATTTCCTCTTTTTAATGGTGTTTGTTGTTGTAACTCACTTCTGGTAAGAAATTAGTTACCACTCGCAATAAAATTTTATTGGAGAAATTAGAATGATTATATAAAATTAATTTTTAATATACATGTGTAAATCAATATTTCGAAATAATTAAAAAAATTAGATAAATTCAATGAACACATTCACGACAATGAAAGAAAACATTCAGTTTTCCCGATTGAGCAGATTCAAAATTCAGAAAAAAATAGAAAATTGGATAAATATGATGATACGACCAGTTTAATTTAAAATGTAATATTAAATCATTTACCTGTACTAATTTATAAAAGTATTCAAATCCTTACTTATATATGTTGTTTGTTTATGTGTGTTATCGTTTATTTCAATAACTACCAGTCTTAGAATTTTATAAAGTCCTCATTTCTATTAGTTTTTTCCGGTGTTAGTAAGGTAAATTTTAACCTCCCAAACTCACATCTTACGGGTCAAAAGCTAAATGATTTCATCGACATTAAAATTATGAATTGAATCATATCAATAGTGTTTACAAATGAAATATAGGAACGTTCCTTGAACAAAGGGAATTCCATCGAAAAAGATTTCTACTTTCAAAAATTAGATTCGAATCTATAGTCCAATTACAAAAATTTGAATAAATGACAAAATTAGTAATTCTAGTTAATTAAATCACTTCTAATATATTTACAATGTATCATTTCACAACAATATTATATACAAAAAGAACTACAATAAAATTTTAATTTGTAGTTTATAAAAAAGCTAAAAAAAATTTCAACCAAAGGAAATTGCAGTATTTTAAAATTTTTTTTTGGATAATAATGTTCTAAATTAGATTTCGGAGCGTCAGTAAAATATCCTTTTTTTAATTCAAACAAAACTGTATACTATAATCATTAGGGCCTAATGCATAATCATAACTCTAACTATTATAAATTATAATTATAATAACGTTAATCTTATATCTGAACCTTAATCAATATTCAAATTAGAATGTAATATTAATAAAATCCAATTTAGCCATTAAAACACTTATAAATTGACAATCTCTTTTCATTTTACATCTTTTTAAACAGACACAAAATAAATTAAATTAATTTTAATTAAAAAATAATGGGCCTAGACAAAATAAGATTGATATCTTTACAAAGGTTATTAATCCTATCATTCCGATGCAAATTATCTCTAGATACCTTTTCAAAAGTAGACGGGATATGATTAAAATGTAAATTTAATTTTGCCAATAATAATAAATTTGAAATTGGGACAGAAACATCAAAATCAGTATCGGCTTGTAGCATTAATTTCTTTTCATTTTTGGAAAAAATTTCATTAAATTTTGATACATTTTCACCAACATATTCTGAAGACATTTTAAATAAACTCATTGATTTTTCAACTGAACCGTTGTTGGAAATTTCTAAAACACCAATATTATTGTAAGCTTTGTAAACCAAGGGTGAGTTTTGTTTGGCATAAAATATACAAAGTCGTAAACAATGATATGAAAACGTGTCTTCCCGTATCAAAATTGCAATATAAGCTAAATTGAAATATATTTGAGCAGTATCATTATTTTTTGTATTCTGTTTCGGATTAGTTTCATCGCTCAAGGATATGGCTCTTTCAAAGCAGGTATATATTAAATCATGTTTTTGAATCCGAGCACAAGATAATGCTAGATTTATTAATATTATTTAAATAAAGCAAAGTTGACGTGGACCAAGGACAAAGACAAGGACAAGGACTTAAACCTTAAAGTTAAACCTTAGGTTTAAGCTGTCATTGTTAGCAGTATTACCGCAATTAAGTCGGTATTTATCAAAAGTAGTGGGAAATTTTTTACTACGTTAAAAATAATTTTTTTGTCGCTGTCAATTAAATTGTTAATCTGTAACCTCACATCAATTAATTCAAATTACCTATATTAACATATATAGCAGGACTCTTAACGCCACATATTAGCATTCTTCGGTATATATTAAGAGACTGTTCATATTTAAAAGATTTGTAATAATAACAAGCCAAACAAGACATTGATTCTATATTGAAACTGTCAATGTTCAAAATCTAAAAAATATTAAATTTGTCATATATAAAGTTTACCTTAACATACCCAGGAATGACATTTTTAGACAAAACATTTTCATTTGTCAAATAAATGAGTCTGGCATGTAAAATCATTAAAACTAAATTATTCCTAAAGTAATGTAGCCCTTCTTTACACGAATTGATAGCTTCATCAAAACTTTTCATTTGAGCGTATATATTTATAGTCATCAGATACGCATCAAATAAACTTTTCGTAGTATTACTTTTTTTCGCAGATTTCTAAAGCCAATTTTAATTCAAGATAATATAGATCAAGTGTATTACCAAAGCATCATCAAATAATCCCAACGAATAGTAAGCTATAGCCTGCATCAACAACCAATATCCATGCATTTGAGCTCCAAAATGCAATTTTGTTTTATTTTTTAAAATCTCATCGCAAATTTCTAGGCAAACCTCTTTATTTTTTGAAAAGTGGTAAACAAAATCAAAAAATATTTGAGCAGTTGAATCATTTTTAGCATACATTCGAAAATCTAACAATTTATACTGATCCACAAGGAAAATGACTCTTTCCGTATTAAAACCCTCAAAAACAAATTTTTCGGATTTAGAATTCTGAATATAAGGGTAATTGGTACATTTAAACCAATCAAAATTTAAATGGTATTTTTCCAGGCAATTGTCACTTTCATCAATTTTTAAATTGTCTATTTTGACACAACAGTCAAAATATGTTAAATACAGGTAAAGCTTGTGAAATGGTGTAACTAGCGGAGTTTTCGTAAATTCTGATTGAAAAGTTTCAGATTTTGATGTAATGTATATTATGTCTTCTTCGGATGGACCTCTCTGAGAGTTTATTAATTCTTCACATGACACGAAACACTTTTCGTATTTAGAGTTTGCCAAATCATATTGAGCTTGGCATAGTTTTAAAATGAATGAATTCATATTCGTCAGGGAGGTAATTAATTATTAAAGTAAAAATTGTAAACTGTAAATTATTTACTTTAATCTATGGTGAATTTTGGAAATTATTATCATTTTGAAATTTCAATGCAATACACTCAAAATGTACAATGTACAAATGTATGTAGGCAAAGAATGGAATAAAAATTATTCAGTCACTTCTTTTTTAAACTATAAATTTTACTAAATTGTAGGAAAATTACAATTGTAATTTCAATACAAAGGATACAGAATTAAACTGTAATTAACGATTACAAGATCATTGTAAATACATTTATCTTTGCAAGTAAATAATAAGGCGTCAATGACTTAATAAAATTAAATTATAATTCAAAATTTGAAAGAAACAATTCCGCAATTTGGAAAATTTTCAAATTTTTAACGAATTCAACACTGAAATCAATGAACTGATAAATTTTGTTGATTTCAAAGTAGCTATAGTACTAAAATTGAAATATTGTAAAATTTAAACAAATTACAAACTATATTACCAATAAGCCATGTCAGTTTTATCAAAAGACGTAATTGAAAACCGTACTCGACTAAAAAACATTAATGCAGTAACAATATTAAATTGTTGGTAATATTTTAATACAATATCGTACATGTTTCTGTACAAAATTTAACAATAAAGAGTAACAAAATAATTAGGGGTTGTGATATTGAAAATATAGAAATTTTGGAAGGGGCTACGTTACTGGAAAAATTTAGTGCTAGGTAAGATACACTTACAAAATTATAATTACATAGCGCCAATAAAATCAATTCTCTGAAAAGTTTACGAAATTGTCACTATTTAAAAGAATTATATGTACGAAAAAACAGTATTGCTGAAATCGACGACTTAAAATACATTGCTCATTTAAAAAATTTGGAAATCTTATGGCTTTCACAAAATCCTTGTAAATTTTAAAATCAAATTTATAATGGAATTTTTAGGTACATTTATTGAAAATTATAGATTAAAAGTAATCAACATTTTACCTCAACTAAGTGTACTGGACAATAAATGTAAGTTAACAATAATAAAAATTTACATGTAAAATTTTCAATTTAGCTATAACGAAATCAGAAAGGATTGAAGCAAACCTTTTGAAAGAAAATTTAATCAATATAAACCCTAAAAACAAGTATCATTAAAAAATATAAATATAATCCTTAGTGACAATGTAAAAGTAAAAAAAATTCAGAGAACTTGTAGCAATTTCGAATCAAAAAACGTTTCAACTATAAATAGAACTGTGTCACCTTTTGAGCTCCAATCTGAATCAAAACAGAAAGACAAATTATCTGAAAATGTAAATTTTTTTGATTCACAATTATATACATTTAAATAGAATTCCGTTCTGCCTGCAATCAAACTTTTAATGTCGCATTTAAGTAAACAAGAAGTTGAAACTTTAAAATTATATATACAAAACAATTTTTAATTTGGAATGTATCGATACAAAATGAACCATCAGATTAAAATCATTAAATGTATTATTAATTGGATATTTTCAATAAAATTTTTTGTTTTTACCATGATTTACATGTTTATAAAAATTTTATTGATTTTAAGCGGTAATTTAACCAGTAATACTTAAATAATCAGATATTTCTTCCGGTGTCAAATTTCGGAAACCTTCTTCATCGCAAACAGCAATTTCAATGTTGTTGCCATCCATAACACCTTCAAAATTTGATTTTAAAGCTAATATTGCCATATGAATGGCATCCTCCAATTCTAATTCGTCGTTATATCGAACTTTGAGGAAATTTTGAGTGCCTACATAATTTTGACCCAAGGCAGTGGCCTTCCAGGCGAAATAAGTACCCTAAAAATATAATATATCAAATTACACATAATCATTCAATACAATTGTATGCTAAAGTCAATTAATAATTGATTAATGGAGGATGAAGGCCTTACATTTTGATTTTTAAATAATAAAGATTTTTTCGAAAATTTTACAAAAACAGTCAATAATGTTTGTAAATAAAATCGTCATTTAGAAATTCAAAAAGATTTGAAATTTTTCATAATTTCTGACCGCTTAAAAATTTAAAATATTACTACACCTAGCTGAAACACCATAATCGATACCTCTTCGTGTGTTTGACAAAATTTTTGTAAAATCGGGGATAATTTATTTAAATTCTCCATTTAAAACAAAGAATATTTTTGAATCTCAACAATTTGTAGGGTCCCTCCAGCATGGTAGATTCGGTTGTTACGATGGACCGGTGGAATCAGAAATGGGAAAATTTGGCTATTTTGAGCTATTTTGCAAAAATATTTAACATAAATGTACAATAATGTACATAAAAACTTACAGATGGATCGCATTGATATAACAATGGAATATTTCTAGATTTGTCCCACCCAGCAATTAACAAAGAGCACCCATACGGACGAACACCTCTAAAAATGAATTAAACCAAAGAAAAAGAAAAATAAATATACCCTTGTTGAGTATATTCTTGCATGGACAAAGCAATTTCCGATACAATAGAAATAGGTGTGATGGTTTTACCAAAACGTCTGCTATAAGATTGACAAAGTTTTCTCGAAAATTTTACCAATTGTCTAAAAATATACCAAAGGATTAAAAAAAAGTAAATTACCGAGAATCAGAACTAAACCCACTATACACCATTCCCATGTTATTTGAAATTTTTGAAATCTTTTCAACAGAAGACAAGTCGGATAATGTGCTACTCCTAGATTTTTCGGTAGCCAACACCACCCCATTCGTTGCTAAATTAAATAGATTAAAACCAATTTGATAATTAGGCAATTATTAGTTGAAATGTTAAAATTTTCAAATTTCTCTACCTTTAATTCCAATTGATGGCAATCCTGACGCAACGGCTTCTAAAGCATATTCAATTTGCACCAATTTTCCAGATGGACTAATAAATCATTTTATTCATTAAATAAGTTTCATAAGAGTAAAAATAAGAGGTAAAATAAATAATTACCTGAATGTTGTAAGTGAAAAGGAGTATCTATCTGACATTTTGATTCTGATAAATACAATAAACTTTAATTTATGTTAAAAATATTATTACCAAATTTTTAGGTTGCTAACTGGTCTATTTCTTAATTTATTGCATTTGATTCATAATTAAAATTAAAAGTTTATTATTATTAGAATCATTCGGGAATTTAAGGGTTCAAATTACAAGTTATCATTCTTCACGTCTTAATGTGTATTTGTTTCGTATATGCTTGTTTCATCACTTGGAAAAATGCGAAAAATTTGGAATCTACTCAACTTGAAATGACGATTCGACAATCTCAGCCCAGTCAAAATATTTTAATTTTAATGATAATTAACGATTGATCAACAAAAATAAATCTATTTTTTTAACTTGAAAATTATTCACTGTTTGTAAACATTGCTTTCAAATTTAAAATTGAAACCTAGAGTTTGTAAAACTAATGAAAGCATTTTACATGAATTGTAATCAAAAAATTATTCAAATCCATCTTTTTATGGATATTTACATGGATATTTGTCTAATATAGTTGATTTCATTTATATATTGGTTTTTGGCTAAAATATTAAGGTATATTATAATTTTGTTTATTAAAGCTTAATATTTGTAATTACATGTACATTGTTTTGTAAGTCAATTAATATTATTATTAGATATGTATCTTACGCGTCTTCTGCCATCTGCTGTTTTAACTGGGACTAGTTTCTACATTTATTACAATCTGCCCTTATGGTATAATATGTTATTTAGAGGAAGGGTAATATTATTTATTCGTTTGTAGCTATTTACTTCATTATAACTACACACTTATCGATTACAGAAGCAGAGCCGAACCTAACGAGGCCACCTCAAATAAAACAGTTCATTAAAAAATTTTCTTAAACGCTGCTTAGTGTCATTAATTTTATATTTTATATCGTAATATGTTACCTCTACATAGTGATTGTACCGGGACAAAATTCCCGGGATTTTTACGATTTCCCGGGATTTCCCGAAAAAAATTGAGACATACCTGTATTTGATTTATGTTTGTGATTACTATGAAAATATGATTATATTATAATATTTAAAATTCACCATTTCAAAAATCCCACCACTAATAAAATTTAATCAAAAATCTAATTTTCCAGCCCTTAATGGAAAAATATCCTTTTTCCAATACTTTTTTTAAAAACATCTTATTCCAACCACAAATTACTAACGCTTAAGGGAATTATCCTCTTTTTCCAATATTATTTTGAAAAATATTATGAGTTGTTACAAACTAGAACGCTATCATCAAGATTGTTAAAATTAAAGGAAGCCCTTATGACCGTTCAATCTACGTCAACACAAAATGAAAGAAATTTCTCTACTACTTCTAATTTAGATAGAACGCGTTTAAAAGACGAATCTATAAATATTATGTATGTTTTAAAACACTTTTTCAACAATCTAAAATAAATAAATTTTTTTCTAATTAAATTTGTAAATTTCAATCTAGATTTGTGTTATTTCATTAATTAAATTTCTTTTTGTTTCTAAAATTAATTAAGATCTCTAAAATTTTTAATGCTTCTATATTATACAGTGGAATCCGCTTATAAGAGACGCATCGGGACCAAACAATTTGTCCCTTATAACCGGATTCCACTGTACATACTATATCAATTTTTAGTATAACTATTCTATATTACTATAACAATTTTTCATAGAAACGTACAATTATAAAAATATTTATTTCAATTTACCATTTTATCATTTACAATTATAAAAATATTTATTTATTTGTAAAATTTTAACGCACTCTTGTATACTGTTATACTTTGATTAACAAACTTGTACAATATTACCCACTTCGCAACGTAACCACACATTGTATTTATAGTTATGGAATAAAAACAACAAACAAAATTATTTTTAAAAGAAAAAATTTACCAAAATTAAACGTATTGAATATGGTGACGGAGATGGTACAGTCAACTTTGTTTCTTTTTCATTTTGTAAAAAATCCAAAACTCCAAATTTACTATACAAACTTTTTAAAAAAAAACTTCACATTGATAAAATCAAAAGCAAAAAATTTATTGATTATATAATTGAACATACACAATTTCACTATAAGTAGATTTTTGTCCCTTATATCTGGACGTCTGTTATAACCAGTGTCTCTTATAAGCGGAATTTACTGTATATGAATAAAAAATTTTTTGTTTTCTCGGTTTTCGACTTTTGTCATTTCCTGAGAAATCACTACCTTTACATGGCTCTTGACTTTACGTTTTGACATAAAATAGTTATAAGACATACGTGTATTCTATAATAAAAATATTAATGCTTAATTTGGAAAAATAATGGCCCATTTCACAAAAATTTATTAAACATCCCAAGAGGGTTTCCTTGGGGTCTTGAGTATGGTAGGTTCGGAGCTATCTCTAAGGATATGGCTACCATCTTCTGTGGGACCTATGCCTAGGCGTATATTAATCCATTTATTAATGCAATCCTAACTGATTTTTTGCTAATGCTTAGATAAAATTGAGCTGTTTTTAACTGAAATTAATTAAAATTAAAATTTTTCTATCGGACCCTAATAAATAATTTGATTTTCAAGAATTTGAAAATTATTGGTTGATAATTAAAATTTGTTTTTGCAGGTATATTCCAATTTTTAAACCAGGAATATGTTAATTTTTGTAAGGATGAAATTTTTTCTCTAGAATTTGGATTGTAGATTAAGGGTCGGTAACCTTTTGCATTTCGTGGGCCACTTTTTATATCAAAAAATTCCACGGTTTTTGAAAATGTACACATGATACAATTCAATTTTAATTAAAGAGAAATGGTTCTAGTATATTCAACAAAATAAAATCCTGGGCGATTTGAAAATTCAGTATTAAAATGATTATAATGAGGCAATTGTACAGTCGTAGTAGAAATGTTTAAACGGTGTTTAAAAGTTGAAAATTAAATATTTTACATATTTACTTAAATGGACACCAAAATTATTCTGTTGTCCACTTTTGGCCCGCAGACCACTGGGTGCCGACCCTGTTCTAGATTAACTGGAATAAACTTTATTATTATAAATTTATTAAAATTTGGGACGATGCATCTCATTAAAAAGTTATTTTGTGACCCTGAAGGCAGTGCCTAACTAACTATTCCTTGGTACTCCTTTTCGGGGCCTCAGCGAAATTTTTGTGAAATGTAAGTCATTTTTCAAAATGGAGCATTACAATTAAAATTATATTTTTGAATATCATAACTTTTTTGTTGTCAAATTTAAAATATCAACTAAACAGCATTGGAGAGGCGGCTAGGATGTATGACGTTACGCATAATTAGCAAAAAAATTTTTTTTCCTATTTTTCATTTTCGGCTGGTTTCGAGGTTAGTAGGTTCGGCTCTGATTGAAGGTATGCAATTCTGAAATTAAAATTTTTCTGTATGTTAGCTGGAAACAGACTTAAACTTGAGCATGAGACTTAATTGTTTTTTCCAAATAATGGGTCATTTGTCTTTTTGACCGCGAAGATGAAATTTTATCTAATTTTCTGCACCGATAAAAACTAAATTAAATATGAGGTTTTTTAAATTCCTGGCTGTCATTTTCCTAAATAGATGAGTACATAATGTGTGGAAAGAGTACTATTCAATTCAGATATTTAGCAAATTTTACTTTACTTTATATTTATGTAAGGATTTTAGAAAAATTGTAAAGTTTGGACTTTCAATGAGCATACCGCTAATTTGTACCAACGAGACGTTGATGTCAGTGGAAGCGAGTACACGAGTTATGTAATCCATATTTAATGAATTTAACCAATTTATTTAAAATTATGTATACAGTTCCGCCTCTCTTCCATGTTTATTATATGAAAAATTTAAATTTTGAATGCATCTAATTTTAAGGTATTTTCAATTTTTGTTTTGTATAATTCATCAGCATCAACTTGTCTACGGTAAATTTCTTTTTGTTGTAATAATTTGCTTTCTTTAATTTTTTTATTAAATTCAATTTGGGCCAAAAGATCCAGTTGATATTCTCTATTGCGTCTAGATTTGACAGCTTCTTTGACATTGAATAGTTCATTTTGTTTTTTGAGAATATTTAAAAATTGATTTACTTCTTGGCATTCCTCTTCTTTTCTTTTTTTGATCAACTCCACTAAGTGTGTATAATTAATCTAATAATTTAATGTATGATACGTTTTTCATCAACTTGTTGTTTTCTGCTGTTTTTTATTGCATCAATCAATTTCCTTTGTCTACCGTACTCTAATACAGACCGTTCCTTACGTTTTACCAAGTCTTCATTCATTATTTCATCACACATTTTATCTACTTTTACTAGCCTTGATTGTTCCTTGTTGTTTATTTTATTTAAATAATCCATGTAAATTAAATTTTCATAATTGCGTCGTTTCTAAAAAATAAATGTTTTAATATTGTTGAATTTACCTTTGAATGTATACTGGCTCTTTTTTCATCGGATTCTTCTTTTTCCAGTTTTTGTAACAATGCTTGATCATATTTTAATTGTTCATTTTTTATGTATTGTGTATGTTTATTTCGCATTTTTAAAGAATTTTCAAAAAATTTTTTACTGTTGTGGTATTTTTTTAATTTTTTATTGAATTCGTTTTCTTTCTCCAATTTTATTTGTTCTTGTAAATTCATCTAGTAAAATTAAATTAAAAGTTATTGTATTTTTTTATCTACCAAATCTTGGTATTCTTTAGATTTTTCTATTTGAATGTCCATTTTTCGTTTTTCTCTTTCTTTAATTTGTTGTGTCAAAACGCTACAAATGTCGTGTTTCAATTTTAGTTTTTTTAATTTTTCATTTTGTTCGTTGTTTTCTTTCATTCTTATATCATTTTTCCATAATTTATCGTAAAATTGCTTATTTCTTTGTTTCATTTCGTCTTTTTTAAGTTTATCTTCATTGTACGTTTTTTGTCTTTCTACTTGAACATGGTAACAGTTTACTTTTGATTGTACGGTTCGTAGTTCGTTGCAATCTCGACTATTTATAATTATAAAAAATGTATAAACCTTGAGATATATCAAACTTCATTATGTATAAATGTTGAACAAGGTGGGTTACGTGGGTCTTTTGGATTTGGATTTGTACACATTGTACAAAATTGACCTGTGAAGGCTCTCACTGAGGGGTTCTTTGTTTTAGTTGTAAAATTTTACGACTCAGATACAGTGTATATCGTTTTATTTTGATTTTTTTCAAAAGCTGTTCAGTTCATGATAAACTTGAACCATTTTTTAATTTTATATTTTTTTTTGGGTCGCTTTTTTAAATTTTGATTTCATTTTATTATATTCTTTGTAATTTTCGATTCAATAACTTAATTCAATTCACTTTAAAAAAGTAATATTGTGTGATCCCAGTTTTTTTCTAATTTGTTTAGTTTTTGGTTATAATTATTTAAACGTTTTAGTGTTCCAATTCGTCTTAAATGTTATCACCTCATGGTGGCACCCTCTAATAAATATAACATTTTATAAATGACTATCATGTTTATCAATATATTACATCCATTGCTTTTCTACGACATCGTTAGCATATTGTCTTTCGTCTTTTTCTCTGATTTGTTTTAGTTTTAAAGATTTTTCTCTCATTTTATCTGCTCTTTCTTCACTAGTTTCTTGGTTTACTACAATGTTAGCAATGTTTGTATTTTTTTCATTTTCCAATAATTCTGATAGTCTAAATTTAATGGTGAGTCGCTGATAAAAAAATTTTCATATAAATTGTACATTATGTAGTTATTTATGAATATTTCTATAAAAATATTTTTGGTGGAATAAACATTAGTGATGCATATTTTGCAATATTTGGCAAACGAATTTTAAAATATTATTCGGAAGACTCAAATGATGTAGTACTGAAAAAACGAAATACAAACCATGAAATTATGAAACCACTCAACGTTTTCAATGTTACCAAAAATTATTCGCACGAATAAAAATGTATGCATTTTTTCATCTCAAAAACAATATCATTAACAAAACTAAATAAACGTCAATTTCATACTAAAAGAAAAGTTATTGTTACTTTAGTTTATTTTTTATTGATATATTATAACGTAATTTGTAATAATGGAAAACAAGGAATATATTGACGAGATGCAGAATCAAATCAAGTCGACAAAAGAGCAAATGAGTCGGAACGTTGAGATGGCCACCAAACGTGGGGATGATTTAAATCAGTTGGACCAAAGAACACATAATTTACAAGAATCGGTAAATTATAATTTTTATATTTTAGTCATTGTTTATAGGCAAACGTTTTTACTGGTAATGCTACAAAAATTAAAAGAAAAATGTGGTTAGAACATAAAAAAACACAAGCTATAATTGGAATTGTTGTAGCCGCCTTTATTCTTTTAGTCATTATCGTCATTGTTGTTAATACCACAAATAAAAATGAATAATTGAAATATATATTTTATTAAATTTTTCAATAAAATTTTATTAACCAAAGCAATAACGTGAAACTTATATATTTTCAAATAAAATCTAAATCGCTTCCAATTTTTTAAATTAAGTGAAATTTTATTTACACATATTTAAATTTGATAAATTACTTTAATCTTCGTTCTTCCAATTGCAAGTTTGTGTCATTTCGATAAGAATTTACTAAATTTGATATTTCACTGTCGTCAAACTCTTTATTGTCCTTTAAAAACCATTGATTTCGAATCATTTGATTTCTTTCTTTAGTCATTTCCTTTTTTCTGTCTTCAATCATTTCTGTTATTAGTTTAAGTTTATTTATTCGAGCTGTTGAATCGTTCATCTTTTTCCATGGTCTCGATACCTAATATTTTAATTCACTTGTATTTTTTTGTAATAAAAAAAATTACTACTGATTTATCAAAAATTAATGTATTGAATTACTCATCCTAATTTTTACTTAATTTTTTTCATTAATTTTTGGTTGATTATCTTGATTTTACAGGAAGCATTTATATTAGTGTGAAGAAACAAAAAACTACAAAGTTTGTAATAAAAAAATTCATAAAAAATAAAATGTTTTTCATGTGAATGAAAATAATTACAATGCCAACAGAATTTGGTTGTGGCCCTCGGACGTCTCCTATTCGTTTTTTTTGTGTATTAATTGTCATTGTTTGTGTGTTATTACTTGGTATCAAACATTTACCTATGATACAACATATTTAGATTAAATTGGATTAATTAATTTTTAAGAAGTCAAAGTAACTAAAAATCGCTAATCAAATTTAAATCAATTCTATTTTGTATTTTGTTTTTAAGATTTCATCGAAATTTAATAATTAAAGATTATAATCATTTGGTTTTTTTTAATTTCTGATTTGACGTGGTTTGATATTTTTATAATAATCGTAATTTATGGCTACTTACCCTACTTTATACCTAAAAGTGTATTTCAGTGGTTATTGAGTACTAAAATTCGTATTATGATCATGTTTTCATACTATATTCAGATCTTATATAAAATTGATCATAGACGGCATTAATATTTGATATTGATATATTGACACGTATTAAAACTGAGTTTTAATAATTTACTGTTATTATAATATGACCCAACATTAGGTAATAGAGTCAATAACCACTGAAATTTAATTTAAAATCAATGTTAAATGTCTGAATTTTAGGGTGTTGAACATATCCCGGATATATAATGTTCTAAAATTAAATGCTTTTTTTGGAAATAATACTAGATATTTCATTTTATACATTTTTATTGTGTTATTAAAATTTAATATTTTACTCTTATTTTCTTAATTTAATTTGAAAAAAATGGAAATTTATTTCAGCCCTTATCAATAAGACTTGATTAATAATCAAATTTAAAATAAACATTTCCTTAAATCCACCATTAACATTTCATTTGTTTCAATTAAAATTATCTTATGATAAGTTACAATAAATAACACCAATGTTTTGCAATGGCCGCACAATCGTTTAAAATTAAAACCATGCTACTTAAATGAATTGTAGTAACCATATTAACCAATTAATGATATTTTGAGCGATGTATTAGTTCATTTTAAAATAATTTCATAATTGAAATAGATATGAATTATACTCAATTGATACCAGATCGATGGGTAAATTGTCCAAGAGTTGGAAACCCAATAAACGGTAAATTTTAATTCAGTGTAGCATTGATATAGTACAAGGTTTACACCCAGGGTTATATTTGTTGGCTTTTTATATTTTTCATATAATAATATGAAATTTAAGTCATAATCACAAGAATATAGATATGCAGGCGATTTTACATTTAAGTTAAGATTAATAATTTATTATGATTTATTCTCCCAATTCAACACAAAACATCTGGATGTATATGACACTGTTCGAAGGACTATATATAGATGAATATTCCACGTGATTAGCTTCTTAAAATGTTACATATTCCTTACAGATGTTTATTCTGAATTGTTCAGCCTAAACGACACCACGCAAAATATTTCTTGAATGTACACTTCGCATCATTTATTTCATTATACTTCTACATATTAAAGGGAACATTTATAAATTTTCTGACCTCTCATGTGACATTTTAATGATGTTAATTTTTAATTCAACCCGTGCAAAATTGCCAGCAGCATCCAGATTGAAAGATTTTTGTTATCTGAAAACACTAATTTTAATTTTAATGTGTCGCCATAATTGAATTACATGTGTAATCAATTTTTTGATACGACTCAATGAGATTTGAAGAATATATAACGTAATTTCGACTTTTTTCGATTTTTAGTTCAATTTCTGAACTACGTTATCAATTTAACCTTTTTACGCTATTAATCGTTTTCCTTTGGGTGTATTAATTATAATGTGTTAACTAGACTTTAATAAAATACTGCAGACTTACTTGCAAGACAAAAAAATGTGTGGCTCCTTTTAAAAAAATAATGTATAAATTATAGCTGTATAATAATTATATTTGAGAGTAGAAGGAAAAATGCTTATAATCAAAAACAACCAGACTTTTAAGCAGACCTTGAAAAATACACTATAAGTTTTTTTCTAATTAGTATAAACTTATAAATTAGACATTCTATTGTATGAAGAAAGTTATTTTTTAAAAATAAATTGATATGTTGTCTATTTTGTGTTTAAAGTTCTTTCTTTCGAATACAAGCAGAAACTGCTTATATTCAAATTTTATTTAGTTAAAAATTTCACTGAAAATTTGTATTTCAGGATCTACTTATAATCGAGAAAAGACAATAGTAACTTCAGTTTAATGTAAATTATCGGAATTAACGTTGTTCATAATCGAAAGAGAACTTGCTGAAAATCCTAGATCCTCCAAAGCCCTGATTACAACAAAGAGACCAAAATTCAAATCAAGAAATGACTATTCAAGTAGTCTTTTTAATTTTTCCAAATAATGAGTAATTTTGAGTTTTAGTTAACTTATTAATCTTAGCTTTATTTAGCAAAATTTGTTTTAGTTTACTAATTTTGTAAATATTAATTTTTGAGGGTGACATTTATTTTTTTCAAAATTCTAGGACTATTTTCATTTAAAAAATTTTTAGCCTGAGGTTTTGACAGTGAAGATGTCCATTTTACAGATAAATAATTTTTCTTAATTTCTAACTAAGGATCTGATAAAATTTTCATTTGTATTATTTAATTAAAAGTTATTATCACTTTAGTGATTTTTTCTATAAAAATTGAAGGACAGAAAGAAATATTTTGAGATCTCTACATTAAATAATAAGATAAGTACAAGACCTAATTAGAGATTACAATCATTATTAATGAACTTTAAACCTTTATATTAAAACTAAGGGTTTGTAACGTTATAAAAGTAAATATTTATTTTTATAAATTTTTTCTCTGATTTCTGAAAATGATAAAATGTCTCTGATGGGAGGCAATATACCAACATTGGATAACCCTATTATAACTGATTACTATTTTCGCTTGATTCAACATATATAATTATAATTGCTATCAATTTACAAAAACTAAACAAATAACTTGTAAACTACCGTTTGCAGTTTTGTAAGTAAATTACCATCACTTAAAATTTAAATGGAAAAGTGACAACCAGTTGTGTCCTTATATTTTAAAGGGTCCTGACGGCGCGGGATTTTGTAATACATTCAATTTTATTTTAACCCAATTAGTCGAATGTACCTAGATAATTCTATTTATTTTATTTTAAAACCAATGTTAATTAGATACTTTTATTGCATTTAAAACACCACTAAAAGAAAGTTATAAAATGAACTCTATTAATCAATGGACAATAAACAGTCTCATGCAAATCGGTGAATTTTACAATGTAGTTTAATTTCTTGCATAAACTACTATTATTGACTAGACAAAAATTAACTTAATAATTGATTTAACAAAAACCAGCCGTTATTATGATAAAGATGAGCTTAATTCCTATAATTGCAAATATTTCAAAATGGCTTGCGATGGGTATTAATAGTATTTTAAAATATTAATGATATTAGACATGGTCAACCACCCAGTGAAAAAAATGTCAAAGATTTTAATAATATTGTCACTAATTTTATCAAAAACGACAGCGGCCTTATTGGTAAATATTTATATTTTAAATCATTGTCATAACTTGAAAAGTAATTAAAGTATTGATAAATTTACATAAATTATTTTGTTAGGTGTTCATTGCACTCATGGGTATAATCGAAGTGGATTTTTAATTGTTTGCTATTTGGTACAAATGGAAAACTACACGTATAATGTAACAAAATTAATAAAAATATTTTATTTTAGACTCCACGATGCTTTAGAAATGTTCAAGAGGGTAATTTTTGATTCTTTCAGTAATATTGTATGGTTAAAATATCGATTTATAAATATACATTTTTGCAGTGTCGAGTTAATGGAATATATAAACAAGATTACATAGAAAAATTAAAGCTTTTATTTTCACCTAAACTGGAATATAATGTGAATATTCCTGATTGGAGCACAAAACAACAGGAACCAAATAAACCAGTTTATTTATTTATATAAAAATTTTGACCATTTGGGTATATTTGGAAACAATTCCGTAAATGCATTACAGAATACACTCCAAACACTTAAAATTATCGAAAGCTTATAAGGCTAATGTATATACAATGTTAATTAGGAACTAGATTTCATGAATGGTTTATTACCATCAGTTAAAACTGTCACCGACCCTCAGGAAATTGAAAAAGTTAAAGAAAAAATCAATGAGTTGATTGGTCGAAAACAGTATCATTAAGTTGTTATGTATTGTGTAATTAATTTAGAATAACTTTTCCAGGATCTCAAGCTGTTTGCATAGATAGAATGACCTTTCAATTGTTGATGAAGGAACCATATATGGTTACTTGGAAAGCAGATGGAATCAGGTTATTTTATTTTATTATTATATATCAACTATTTAGGTACATGATTCTAATATTAGACGAAACAAAAGTGTATTTTATTGATCGAAAATATAAAATATTCCATACACCCAACCTCAAATTTTTTGCCGATAGCCAGAAGCTGAAACCTTTAACAAATACTCTTGTGGATGCGGTTAGTTTATTAAATTAATAATATAATACTTTTACTAATTTTTGGTTTTCCAATGTAGGAAATGGTGATTGATACTTTTAAAATACCAGAATCAAAAAAATCACAAGTTGTTGTGAGAGCTCTCATCTACGATGTATTGTGTTACGAGGTATTTTGTTTGTCGTGTGGCATTATTATTTTGATTAGAATGAAAATGTGATGGAAAAAGATTTATATGAACGACTAAATATAATAAAAGACAAAATTATCTTAAACAGATCCGTATTGGCTAAAAAAGGTCACTTTAACAGTAGCAAAGAGCATATTCGAGTGCGAGCTAAACAATTTTTTCATTTAAACCAAACTGAAACTGTAATCATAGGCTCTCATAAATTTACATTTTATTAGCTTTTGAAAGAGTTTATGCCAGCCTTATGTCACGAAACGGACGGGTTAATTTTTCAGCCAATTAATTGTGTAATTACAGAAATTGGTCTTTTAAAAATATTTTAAACAGAAATATATATTGGGTAAATGTGATAAAGTATTGAAATGGAAGTCATTGGAACAGAATACTATTGATTTTAAACTGGTTATTGAAATAGATAAGCAAACTGCGGGTAAAATTTCTGAAACCAAAGCCAAATTAATGTGTGGAGGGACAAACAAAATTTATGGATATTTGCCGGTTATTTTATTGAAATGTAATTATTTTTTTATGTAGCTTACTCCAGAAGTGTATAAACTAAACAACAAAATTATAGAATGTAATTATGACTTTGTAAAAAAGCAGTGGAAGTTTTTAAGAGAACGGACGGACAAACTTTTACCAAATTACGTTTCTACTGCAGAAAGTAATTTGGAATTGTTTCAAATGTATATTACTTTTTTAGATATAATTAAGAGTATTGAAAAGCCTATAACTGAAAAAATGTTGCTTCAGTACATTCATTATTTAACACAGGAAAAATCAAAAAAACACAATCCTGATCAGAAAGATACAGTCATTATTGATACCAAAAAACGGAAAAGTTGATTAATTCTACTTTTCATTCTAATCTATAATCTTGAAATTGTATTATAATGTGTGATTTAAATTGTTTTATAAAATATAATTTGAAATATCGCTTTTAAGTTATAACTAAGGGTGGTCATTATTCACAATATTTTTTTAGTAATAATTGCAAAATGTTGGGTAATAAAATTTTACTTTTAGCTCTTGCTTTAAAGGTGTAAATTTATGACAACACTCACTGTAAAAAAGATCATTTAGATTTTATTTTATTAAAATTCTACAAATGTGAGTATTTAAATAAATGAACAAATTATAATTATAAAATCGTTATGAATAACAAAATATTTTTTTCGGACCCCAGTTTAAGAAACTATTATAAATAATTTATTGATTTGAAGGTGAATTGTCTACAAGAGCTTTCATTTTAAATAATATATTTGGATCGCTTATATTCTTGGACGATATATCAAAACAGGATTTCAAATAATCCATATTAATAATAGCCGATTGTTTTTCTATATTAAAATTAAAATAACTATATACGAAAATTACTGTAAATATTAAGTAAAGTCTTGTAATATCTATTTGGCGCAAGATGGCATATTTTATCATGTAAGTTTAATAACGCATCAACCTAAAGATAACAATATTACAGTAAAGTATAATTACACTCTGGCCGTATTCAATATATGACAATATCATATTGATAGTAGAGATATTTTTAAGATTAAGTCCAGGTGAAATCTAAAAAAAATTATGTCAATAATATATATTTTATAAATTTAAATTAAAAATAATTATTATTTATATATATCAATTTCATTTTTTAAACTATTTAATTTATTTTGAATTAGATGT